>SJYC01094621.1:0-12627 GCA_006408675.1 Madoqua kirkii
TACAAAAAGCTATGAAAAGTTTTTCCCTCCATGTCCTTTAGTCCTTCTGTGAAAAGATAATAAGGCTTCTTGCTTCTAATTCTTCCATAAGAAGGTAATGTATATGCCAAGCTATATGGATATGCTAAAACAGAAGTGTATGTGTACACATCCACATTTTATAATGTAAATGATAATTTACTTAGCCCTTATATTGTGAAAACGTGCATATAAAACCACAAAACCATCCCTTCCTATGCTAAAGTTTTTTTCCTTTTGCCTAAAACTGATATAGCAAAGTACACTCTGATTCTTAGTTCCCAGACTTTGAGAGAAGTTTATTAATTTTGCTTCCAGATTCAAAATGCAGAAGCTGGATTAAGATTTGAGCTATTTAAAATGAATTAATAGAAAAACTACCATCAGGGCTGGATTTTCTTGCCTTTTTGGTTTTTTAAGTTTTTATTGAATTTGTTACAACATTGCTTCTGTTCTATGTTTGTTTTTTTTTTCGGCTGAAAGGCCTGTAGGGTCTTACTTCCCTGACCAGGGATTGAACCCACACCCCCTGCACTGAAAGGTGAAGCTTAACCAGGAAGTCCTCAGGACTGATTTTTCTAATTCCGGGATACTGTATAGCCACTTTTAGTCCAGTTTGTGTTCTGTTTAGATGATTGCAGAATTTTCTATATGTAGCTGGGAAGGAAATGGTGAACAAATGATTTGCCAGTTGGCATCCCCATTTGGACTGCAAAGAGATCAAACCAGTCAATCCTAAAGGAAATCAACCCTGAATATTCATTGGAAGGACTGGTGCTGAAGCTGAAGCTCCAATACTTTGGCCACCTGATGGGAAGAACCGACTCATTGGAAAAGAGCCTGATGCTGGGAAAGATTGAGGGGGCGATAGAGGATGAGATGGTTGGATGCCATCACTGACTGGATGGACATGAGGTTGAGCAAGCTCCAGGAGTTGGTGTTAGACCAGTAAGCCTGGCGTGCTGCAGTCCGTGGGGTCGGAAAGAGCTGGACACGACAGCAACTGAACTGAACTGATCCCCATTAGGGAAAGAATGTTGGCCTTTACCGACAGGGGGTGCCAGTTGCCAATCTAGGAATTCCCCAATCCAGACTCCAGGCTCTTGTCAGAGGTGCTCTGCATCATCTCCTGGGGGACCCACAGGATAGGACTGTGTGACCAACCTGTGACCCCACTGCTTTTTCCATTCAAACTTTGGACTAAGAGTCTTAGCATAGCTAATAACCTTGAGCAATCAAAACACCCACATCATTTATTTTTTAATTTTTTGGCCACGCAGAATTGCTTGTGGTATCTTAGATCTCTGACTAGGGATCGAACCTGGGCCCTTGGCAGTGAAAGCATGGAGTCCTAACCACTGGACTTCCAGGGAGTTCCTGCACATCATTCTTTTTGTTTTTATTTTCTTCACAATCATTTTTAACAGATGCTTTATTCCACACTTGGCCTTGAGTTAAGAATGGCTTTTCCACATTGAAGTAATCAAAGAGTGTTGGATGGTCATGGTTAAATAATCTGTGTTCTTTTGACAAATACAATAGATGGTCAGAGCATCTAACATTACAAGCATCTCATTATAAAGCTAATTTGGTGACCCAATTCTGAATTGTTTCACAAATGTCAACATTGTGAACATCATAAAGCCATTTCATGTAGCCCATGTGCCTCTGTTGGGTAAAAGGAGAGTGATCCTCTAATAGCAAGGCAGGGCTGTGTCTGAAAAGTTGAAAGCCTTTGCTCACAAAATGTCATTTCATCTAAAACTTTGTCAGCTCCTCTTGTCCCCAGAGTTTATAAAGTTAAGGAGTGAGACTGGCTGTAATCTCAAGGTTTTAATTGCAGGAACAGAATCAGTATAATCCCAGAGAGCCATTGACAGATACGGAATTTCTCTTTTCAGTTCTTGTTACTTCCAGCAAAAGTTAAGGAATTCCCTGGCAGTACTAACCCACATGAAGTCAAATTGGAGACCTTCAGCTTTACTTCAGAAACACCACCCAGCAAATGTACTGAGTAATAGCTGAGATATTGCAAGCTAACAACCATGTCGTTATTTCTGTACCTACTGAAAGAAGTCTGCAAACATCAAAGCCAGGCTTTAATAACTGTTGAAGGTCGAAGGGGGGCCAGTGTGTATTATGTTCGTCTAAATTACCCTTTCAGTTTAATAGTGTACAACTGATGTGAATAAACACACAATTCTATCCATTACTAGGACAGAGAGCTGCTTCCAGAAAAAGAGTTCTGAGAAACCAATTAGGGACCATAGTTTTGGTTTGAAATCTATCTCATTTTTCTCTTTTTCCCCAAGGAGGGGTGAGGTAAAAAAGAATAGTCTTATTACTTTGCCAGGCATAGGAGGGAACAGATGGGCTCCTGCCTCCATTTCCCCCACCCGGGAGGGTTTGATGAGAGATTTTATAACATTCAAAGCCAGGGTCTGTGACAAGATTCCAGTGTGTGCAGGGCTTGCACTCCCTTAATCTCGTCTCAGGTGGTTGGCCTCCTAATCTTTAAATTTTTTTTTTTTTACTTGTAAAATATAGATTGTTGCTGTTTAGTTGCTAAGTTGTGTCCAAATCTTTTGCCCCCTCATGGACTGGAGCCCGCCAGGCTCCTCTGTCCATGGGATTTTTCAGGCAAGGATGCTGGAGTTGGGGGACTTCCCTGGTGGTCCAGTGGTTGGGAATCTGCCTGCTAATGCAGGGGACACTGGTTCACCCCTGGTCTGGGAAGATTCCAGTGCGGCAGAGCCACTAAGCCTGTGTACGCCATAACTACAGAGCCTGCCCTGTAAAGCCCGTGTTCTGCAACAAGGGAGACCACTGCAGTGAGAAGCCTGAGCACTGAAGCTAGAGAGTAGCCCCGACTTGTTGCAATTAGAGAAAGTCCGAGCACAGCAATGAGAACCCCTGCAGCCAAAAAAAAAAAAAAAAATTAATGAATAATAAAAAAGAATACTGGAATGCGTTGCCACTTCCTTCTCCAGGGGATCTTCCCCACCTGGGGGTCAAACCCACACCTGTTTCTTTTCCACTGAGCCACCAGGGAAACCCAAAATGTAGTTCTCAAATTTTTCTTAACAAAATAGAAGTAACTAGCAAGATATAAGAATTCATACTATCATATAAATTTATGAAAAAAATAATGCATATTATATTGATTCGATATACATGATCCTGATTCCAAATACATTAAAAAAATTCTTCAGTGACAAAAGAGGCTGTCAACTGCAGCTGTCCAGTTGTACCGGGGCTTTGGGCTGGGAGGGTGTTTCAGGCCAGCACCTCACCAGGAAGTCATAAGGTTCAAAGGTGAAGTCATGGCAGTTCAGTGTGGGAACTAACTAAAAGTTTATTTTCAACCGTAGTTAATGGATCGCCATGGATTTGCTTCAAGTTTTCTGGATATCAGAGCTTTGTTAAAAGAGTTTTTTTGGAGGGGTAAAAACACTGCTTTTATCTAAGTACCTGTGACAGTGATTGCTTACTAATAATTGCAAGAAAGAATTTATCATTAAAATTTTTTTCTTAGTAAAAAAATTAATACATGTTCATATTAGAAACTAAAGAAAATATAAACTCTAAAAAGAGAAAATCTAAACATTACATGTTGCTCCTGCTGCTGCTAAATCGCTTCAGTCGTGTCCAACTCTGTGACCCCAGAGATGGCAGCCCACCAGGCTCCCCCATTCCTGGGATTCTCCAGGCAAGAACACTGGAGTGGGTTGCCATTTCCTTTTCCAATGCATGAAAGTGAAAAAGTGAAGCCGCTCAGTTATGTCTGACGCAGTCGATTCCATGGACTGCAGCCTTGTAGGCTCCTCTGTCCATGGGATTTTCCAGGCAAGAGTACTGGAGTGGAGTGCCATTGCCTTCTCTGACACATAATTCAGTCAAAAATCATGTTGATGTATCTGAGGGATTATTTTTTTGTGTTGCAATAGCAAGACAGCCAAAGCACAACTATTAATAGAACTTTATGTCTATTGAACTGCAGAGCATAGCACTTCTGAATTTTCCTCGTTGAAATCTATTGAAGGTTACACAGATTGTTCCAATAATACTGCTGTATTAGTAAACATTGATTAGTGTTATAAAGAGAGCGGTTATGCCCAAACATATTAGCACTTAGCTAACTACAATTTATGAGAACTAATTGACATACTAGAAAGAAACACTGAAACTAAAGTTTTTATTTGAAGTTATTTTTTAATGCATTCTATTGACCAAATGTTAGCAAGATTGTTAAGCCCTTTGGAGCAGGGAAAGTGCCTTATAGGACTTAGTACAAATTTCACATTCTGAATACTTGTTGATGCTATTTATTAATAAATGCTCTTTATGCGTACATAATCATGGTAATTTCCTCAGAACTAAGTATAACTTGCTATAGGGAAAATATGGCCAAAATTTTTATAAAATTATGTTGTACTGCTGGTTCAGTATTTACAATTTTGAATTGAATGTTATTAAAAATAAAGTGTTAGAAAGCTTCTCTATGTGAATTTTTGTTATATAAACATATTACTTTTGACTTGTGTCCTTGAGAAAAACATTTTTTAAATCACACACTTCATTAAAGGTAGTATAACACAGGGAAATATGGGTGACTGTAGACATCTTGTGATCATTTAATAACACACTTCAAAGAGATTGCTGTGTTTGTATGTTTGAAAGGCTAACATGCATTGTGTTCCTTTTCACATTGAACACAAACATAATTTTCCTTAAAGTGTGAGACAGATACTCAAAATCCCAGCCACTAACAAATCAATCAACTTGGGTAACAGCATTTTATTTCATTTTCTCATTGCAGAGTTAGAGATAAGTCACAACTTATCTATAGGAATGCCCCTTGGATCCTTATTGGTCAGTTTTATTTGATTTCCTGCCTGCAGTGATTGATTTAGGAATGGGTCCTTATCCTTGGGCTGGACCAATCAGAAGCTTCTCAGACTCTCCTGCCTGCCTTTCTCCTGGGGTTGTTACTTTGGTGTTCTCTACATTGAATCCACAGCATCTTCCCCTTGAGACAGATGGAGCCGGGAGGTTTTTGGAACACACATATCTAAAGTCAGCTGTACACTGGATTTCTGTTACATGATCCTATGAATTCCTCTTTTTTCCCTTTTTATACCAGTTGGGTTTCTGTCACATACAAATAGTCTTAATATTAAAGGCAGAAAGAAGTGTCTTATACATAACTTGGAGGAAACACTAAATACAAGAGCAGAAATTAATGCTCAAGATAAAAGAATAAACAAAAAATGATTCTTTAAGTAGATATAAAATGGATAAACTTCTGGACAAGGCTGATTAAAAAATAGCAAAAATAAACTATATTAGATGAAAAGAAGGCATTGAATACAGATGCAAGAGATTAAAAGGTGAAATTTAGATGAAGTGTGCAAATTCTATAACAAGGTAAATGACCAAAATCTGAATGTTCCCATTACCATTAAAGAAACTGAATCAGTAGTTTACAATTTTTTTCCAAAGAAAATATTAAGCTCCAACAGTTTTATAGGTAAACTCCATTACACGTTCAAGGATATTTACAACAATGAACTCTTATGTAAAAGAAGAAAACCAGTTTCACGGATGAACATAACTGTAAAGATCCTAAACAAAATAACTCATCTTGAATTTGTGTATGAAATATAAATATGTATGTCAATCAAGGTGAATTTATCTAGGAATGATAATTGGTTCTATACTATAAAAAACTCATTATTATGGGTATATTTTACCATTATTAGCAAACTAAGTGAGAAAAATCATATGATGATCTCATTGTAGTTGTTGCTAAGTTGTGTCTGACTCTTGGGACCTCACGGACTGTAGCCCAGCAAGCTACTCTGTCCTAGGCAAGAATACTGGTGGTGGTTGTTCAGTTGCTCAGTCATGTCTGACTTTGCGACCCCATGCACTGCAGCATGCCAAGCTTCTCTGACCTTCACTATTTCCCAGAGTTTGCGCAAACTCATGTCCATTGAGCCACAGATGTCATCTAACAATCTCATCCTCTGTCGTCCCCTCTCCTCCTGCCTTGTCTTTCCTAGCATCAGGGTCTTTTCCAGTGTTGGCTCTTTGCGTGAGGTAGCCAAAGTATTGGAGTTTCAGCTTCATTATCAGTCCTTTCAATGACTATTAGTGGTTGATTTCTTTTAGGATCGATTGGCTTTATCTCTAGTATTCTCCAGCACCACAGTTTGAAAGCATCAATTCTTCAGGCTCAGCATTCTTTATGGTCCAACTTTCACATCTGTACATGACTATTGGAAAAACCATAGCTTTGACTATACAAACCTTTGTCAGCAAAGTGATGTCTCTGCTTTTTAATATGCTGTCTAGATTTGTCATGGCTTTCCTTCCAAGGAGCAAGTGTCTTTTAATTTCCTGGCTGCAGTCACCGTCCACAGTGATTTTGGAGCCCAAAATAAAATGTCATGGTTTCCACTTTTCCCCCTTTTATTTGTCATTAAGTGATGGGATTAGAGGCCATGACCTTAAGGGTTTTTTTTCTTAATGTTGAACAGTGCTTATGACATTCCTTTGAAAAGGTGCAATTATTATCTTTCAGGAAACTGAGACTTAAAAGAGGTTAAATAATTAGCTGAAGATCATAGAGATAATAAGTGGTAGATCTGGGCCTTGAAGCCTGCTAGAATTACTCAAAAATCTGTCGTCTTAAAACTGCTCTTCAGAAGTGCTTCTAACATTATCTTTTGGTAACCAAACTTTACAAATTAGCAAGACACTTCTAAAACAACTTGAAACAAATAGGTATATGTAAAACATTACATGTGTAAGTAAGAATGTTAGAGCACACTGATATGATAATTTTGTAAACACGGAATTGTTTGGAGCAACAGTTAAATCACCTAAGGTATATCTACACAAAAGAAGAGTCTGCAACAGCTTTAAAAATGAGGTAGATCAATATGTATCTATATGGAAAACCTTCAAGACAAGAAGGAAGCAATCTGTAGAATAATATATACAGTAAAGTTCCATTTATATAAATAAGTCAAAACCAAACTAGATGATCAAGTATGTAATGGATATAAAACTATCTGCTGGTTACACTCAGAATCCTCAGCAGTGGTGGTCTTTGGGGAGGTAAGTGCAATAGACAGTGAGTGAAGGGAACTTTTAACTTCTCAAATCTATAAAATTCTGTGTTGGAATTTATTCTACAACAAGAAGGTATTCATGTAGTAGTTTCTATGTGAAAAGACTTCAAAGAACAAACATAAAATGGTTATACAGAGCCTTTACAACAGCGTAAAAATGTAAAGTCAGAAGTACACTGAGAGAAAAAATAAGTTGGGAGTTTAAACACATAGTTTCTTCACTTTTATTTAGGTAATGTAATTTAATGCATACATTAAACCGTTAAAAAAATCAGTGAATGGAATCACACCAAGGAAAATCTGCATGCTATTTTATTTCCACTGGAAAAATATTATCTATATAAAATTTGGTCCAGTTTCTTCTCCTTTATCTCTGCCATTCAAATTTAAATGCTTTAGTTTTATTCAAGCAAAAATCACATATCTGACATAATAAAATACTTCCCATCATTAAATTAATAGGGTTTAGTTGAATTAGGTGTGCTCTTTCTTACTTTTCAGGCATAGTAGCTCATCTTTCCTACATGTTATTTCCTTCTACTTTTATTCTTCTGAGTTAACTCAGGCATGTCTGTTTTCCCACATCCAGCAATACAAGTGTTACAGAAGTATAATTTGTAATATTAGTAACTAGATTCATCATTAATCTTCAATCCATATTGTTTCCCTTATTACATGGTATTTCCATAATATTCCCAGATATTTCAACCTTACACTTTGAACAAGGATTAAGCCATTAGTTTAAAAATACTATTAAATTTCCAGACTGAATAACACTTGGCTCACTTAGAGTGATGCTGTTGTGAGAGGTCCTTGCACAGCTATTGCCTCGATCTCAACACGGCCTCCCTGTTGGGAAAACAACAGATTAAGAGAGCACCATAATGTCTACTGAAAACATATGCATTTTTAACATTAAACTTTTCAAAGAAGGAAAGGAGGGGGCACATTCACCAAGAATCACTAAGAAAAGGCTAGGCTACCGTGCCCAGCATGTTCACTTATGTTAGCTCATGTGATTCCCCTAGCAGCTCTGTTATCAGGGTTCTCTCAGTGCAGATGATAACACTGAAGCTTAGAAAGGTTGTTTAACCCATCCCAGAACACAAAGCCAAATGGCAGAAGTTCAAACCCATGTCTTATGTCAAGTTCAGAGCTCCTTCTATCTCATTCTGTATCTTAATAAATTTGATGATACTGATCATTCCAAGTAACAGTCAAAACGACAAAATACCATTCACAGAAGCTAAATTTCTTTGGTGCAAAATTTCCAGTAGAAGTCCATGAGAATTGCTTCTTTATAGGCAGAAATATTGTGCTGCTAAGGGGCATAGGAAGTGCTTCTAGTTCAATTAGAAAACCAAAGAAAGAATGGTAAGAAATCTACGAGCCATTGTTTTTCAGATGATTTTCCTAATGGAAAGCTTTTGGCCGCGCCATGCAGCTTGTTGGATCTTAGTTCCTCAACCAAGGATCAAACCTGGGCCCTTGGCAGTGAAAGCGCAGAGTCCTAACCACTGGACCACCAGAGCATTTCCTAGATATTTTATCATACAATAGAAAATTAAAATTTTAAGTGTAGAACTCACAGATCTGGCTCAATTTATAGTCGTTAAGTAACAGTAAAACAATACAGTGGCTGTTTTACTTCTCATAGTTTAAGTAAACTGATTCTGTTGTATTCACATTCATTCGTGGCCTTTTTTAGGATTTATTATTTTTAGCTGTGGTGGGTCTTCATTGCTGCAAGGGCTTTTCTCTAGTAGTGATGAGTATGAGCTGCTCTCTAGTTGTGGTGCATGGGCTTCTCACGGGGGTGGTTTCTCTTGTGGAGCACAGTATCTAGGCACACGGGCTCAGTAGTTTTGGCACACGGGTATACCTGCCCCATGGCATGCAGGATCTTCCCAGATCGGCGACTGAAAGCATGTCCCCTGCACTGGTCAGTGGACTCTTACCACTAGGTCACCAGGCAAGCTTGTGGCCTTCATTTTTAATTTTCTTAACTTTTAAGACAAATGTGTACTTACTTTGGGCAAAGCAGCAACCTGGTAAGCAGCTCTCGCCGGAAAACTACTCTGGAAATCTAATTTAAAAGAATTTCATTTTAGTTTTTTCAGATACTATGTTGTAATTCAACACTGCAGGATCAAGAATCTGATAAGTGATTCAGATCTATGTCAGTTCTTAGATACAAGCCAACACTGGAAAAAAGAAGCTCATATTCATATTTGTTTGACAAAATATTTTGCATGAGTCTCACAATATTTAATATTCTTAAAAATATCTTAGCTTTCTGGGAAAAAAATGAAAATATACACTCTGAAGAATCTGTTCTAACATGCATGCTTACATGCTGTATTAACTCATTAAAAATTCCAACCTTAGAAGACGTTATCCACATTTAGGATATGAGGAAACCAAGGCACAGAAATATTAACTAACCAGTTAATGGCTCTGAGAGAGCAGGACAGATCATGGCTAGACCTCATCACAGCAATAACAAATGCAGTCGTGTTGAAAAATGATTAGGAGAGTACAGAAAACCTAAGAAGGATATAATAAAATTAAGCATAAGAAAAAGGATTTGTCTGGTTGCGGTATGTTTTTCTAGGGAATGCAATAGAAATATCTTGGATCTTTTTCATGGGGACACACTTCGTGTTTCTAATCAGCTATTAGGACAGGATCTATGACCATTTCTTTAACCTCACCCAACATTCTTAATGTATTGTTATTGTTTAGTTGCTAAGTTGTGACCCCATGGACTGTAGGTCACCAGGCTCCTCTGTCCATGGGATTTCCCAGGCAAGAATACTGGAGTGGGTTGCCATTTCCTTCTCTAGAGGATCTTCCCGACCCAGAGATCAAACCCACCTCTCCTGCATTTGTACGCAGGTTCTTTACCACTGAGCCACCAGGAAAGCCCTTCTTAACTTATAATGGACACATATTAAGGTTAATATATATCTTTTTAAAATGTTTATTTATTTGGCTACGTTGGGTCTTAGTTGCAGTGCATGGGCTTAGTTGCCCTTCAGGATGTGGAATCTTCTGGGACCAGGGATTCAATCCACATCCCCTGCACTGAAAGGTGGGTTCTTTACTGCTGGGCCATCAGGAAAGTCCAATAGATACATGTCTCTTTAAAATGGAAAATAGTAATAAAGCCAAATAACTTACATTGTTTGTAGACATCATTGACAGTACTGAAGTCATTTATGTCAGCCAGCAAAACAGTTGCTTTTACCACTAGGAGATACATACATTGTCATTAGGTTTGTTTAGTTACTTGGTCTGATCTAAAACATCACTTAGAAAAATGGTAGTGATGAAATAAAATTCACATTTGAAGGCAAGACAATAAAAATGTTAACATAAAATTTCTTTTCTCTGCCCATTTAGTCCTCCTGCCTCCCCTCTAGTGTGCACTGGGTGTCTTCACAGAGCATTAGCACTTCAACAACAGAAATACCTGTTTGTTCAACCACAAAGTTCAATTCTTCTTTTGCTGGTGCTAGCCATGCAACTCCCTAGACCATAACATAACTTACTTATGAGCTTATTCATGTCACTAGCTATACCACCTGTGTTCTATTTTGCAAGATTGTTTCTTGCATTATCAAATGTGACCAAGTCTCCAGTAAAAATAACTAGACGACTTGAAATTACTGACCTAAAATACAGTTCTTCAAGATTGATAATTATAACAGTTGTACTCTAGATATGGGAAGCAGCAACAAGAGAGAATCGTTTCCTGGCTTCTGGCTACTATTAAAAGAGCTCTAGTCCACTAACAGCACACTGAGTGACATAGCAACAAAGTCCTCGCCCAACCTGGCAATGAGCATTTTTAGCCCTGTGGGACAAACTGGTCGTGAAACACCTCCCAAACCTTGACTGAAATTAAGATCAAAAGGGAACATTCAGTTTTATAAGAATAAAGTCATTAGCCACTGCAGTCGCTCACCAAGGAATTCAGGAAGATCAGGATAAGGCACTTTGTGCTCTAGGGAAATTGGCAGAACCGGCCCCCAGATAGATACCTTCAGGAGAAAATGTTATGAATCTAGTTTTACATATGTCTCTATACCTAGCACTAAAACCATTAACTTAGCTCTCTGTTTGTCACGAATAGCACTAACCTTCTGCCAAGATGTGTGCCAGGTCCTGTATATGCTGGCCTTTCCCCTTACTGCTTCAGAATAGTCCCCAGAGCTTTCTGAAAGACTGTCTGCCAGGTATCAGCCTCAGACTGGGTCAAATAAAATGCTCCATTTTTTTCCTTAGATTGACTACTGATTAATTTTTTTACTGATATTGTGTACATAGCTCTAGACAGACTACTAATTAATTTTTCATTGATATTGTGTCTATGGGACTGAAACTCAGCCAACTTCAAACAACAAAAGATACGGCAGGACATATCATTAGATGCCATGTGTTCTTTACCAAAGAAATATCAAACAGAAACGTGAAATAATTTCAAGTTGCTCACCATTCGTGAAGTCACAGCCTGCTGCTTTCAGAATTTCACCTATGTTTTTAAGAGCCTGTGAACCAAGGCAAGAAAACCCTTAGGCACTAATGTTACATCGAAGATTTAACTCAATTCAGTTTACCATCTTTTACTAATACTTCCTATGTTGCAGAAAAATCTTCCTTTTCTAGGAAATTCACTCTTCATAAGCCACCTCTATACAAGTAAACTGCCTCTTGGCTTTCTCTGATGGAGTGAATCTTTCTGAAATATAGTGAGAATCTGTCTCTTTTTGTGAGGAGAAAGACTGAAGTCTCTTCCTCAATGCTAGAATTGTGAAATTCTCAGCCAATGTCAACTAAGCTAAAACAGAAATAACTACTAGGGCTCCTAATTCTGTATCACTTTCAGGAAAAGTATGAGCTGGTAAGCATCAAAACCTGTTTTCTTCAAAGCAATATTTTTAAAGAGGTTGTTTCCTTTTCCTAAAAAACAATTATTAGTAAATTTTGTGTATGTTTGACACTTCAGCCTTTGGAAAAACATTAGTTTTTCACTCTGTCCTTAATTTATTGTTTTTCCAATTCACTTTTCCACCATGACTGGTCACATTACAGTAGTTGGTAATTTTAAAAAATTTAATCTTCTAAATGGGTTATACATGGGTATGGCAAAAAATTCAAAAGCTACAAAAAACATATACAGTGAAAAGATGCCTTTCACCCTTACTCTCCCTCTCGAGTTTCCTTCATCAAAGGCAACCACTAGAAAACTGTTTCTAGTTTCTTATGTATCCTTCCAGAGACAGCTAATGCCTATACCAGCATAAATGTATATATCCTTAGACAGAGACAAACAGAAACAGAAAGACAGACAGAGACAGACACACACACATGGTAGCTTATTGTGCAAGCTGTTCTGTATCTTGGTTTTATTATATAACAATTTATCTGGAAGATATTTCCATATTAATTTAGCTGTACAGATCTA
>SJYC01094622.1:0-100116 GCA_006408675.1 Madoqua kirkii
GGGTCAAAAATGCTTAAAAGATCGTTGCTCCTTGGAAGAAAAGTTATGACCAACCTAGACAGCATATTAAAAAGCAGGGACGTTACTTTGTCAACAAAGGTCTGTCTAGTCAAAGCTATGTTTTTTCCAGTGGTCATGTATGGATATGAGAGTTGGACAACAAAGAAAACTGAGTGCCAAAGAACTGATGCTTTTGAATTGTGGTGGAGAAGATTCTTGAGAGTCCTTTGGATTGCAAGGAGATCCAACTAGTCCATCCTAAAGGAAATCAGTCCTGAATATTCATTGGAAGGATTGATGCTGAGGCTGAAGCTCCAATACTTTGGCCACCTAATGCGAAGAACTGCCTCACTGGAAAAGACCCTGATGCTGGGAAAGATTGAAGGCGGGAGGAGAAGGAGACAACAGAGGACGAGATGGTTGGATGGCATCAGTGGCTCAATGGACTTGAGTTTGAGCAAGCTCCGGGAGTTGGTGATGGACAGAGAAGCCTGGCATGCTGCAGTCCATGGGGTCGCAAAGAATTGGACATGACTGAGCAACTGAACTGAACTGAACAGAGGGGTCAAAATTAAATATAACAGCTTTAAAATTCATCTTTCAATGTCATGTTTCTCTGGCAACAGACTGCAGCTGCCTGGATTTCTTTCAGTTCAGAAATAACTTTTAAAAATTGACTCCTTCCATTCAGGCAAGTTTGTAAAGAGAAGACATTCCCAAAATTTGGCAAAGCTTTGCTTACATTCTTTCATGAACCAAGCCACTGCCTTAAGACATCTTGATTTCAGCTACAGAGGTGGGTTGTCTTGCAAAGGGTGCTGAAATGCCTTATTTCCTTGATTGTTTCTCACTGTTGCCATTACCTGGAACTACAACCAATCCTTCATATCTGAGACTTAGTGACTCTTGTGTCATTTATGGAAAGTTTTTAGGACTTCCCTGGTGGTCCAGCAGCTAAAAATCTGCCTGTCAATGTAGGCAACATATATTCAGCCCCTGATCTGGGAGGATCCCACATGCCTCAGAACAACTAAGTTGGTGCGCCACAACTAATCAGCCCACACCCTAGAGCCCGTGAGTTACAACTACTGAGCCCATTTGCCACAACTGTAGAGTAGCCTCTCTTGCCTCCAAGAAGAAATGTCCTGAGCAGCAACGAAGACCCAGCGCAGACAGTTTCACTCTTCCAGAGAGTCCAGTTAAGCAAACTTCGGAGAAATCAGATAGTGAAAAGATAACTTGTTACTTAGGCTTAAACTTATCACCAAATATTTCCAGTATTTTCAATTCAACTCATTGCCACTCCATTATTATCATCAATATTATCATCATCATCATCATCACCACCATCATCATACATAGAAAACAATGGAGTTAGGGATGCTAGGAAAAGATGCTGGGGTATATCCACCTGCTTACAATTAGGAAAACAGACAAAATCTGCTTTACTCTCCTGTCAGTATAAACATATTTGAAGGATGTTAGATTTTCTGATAATTTTTTTCTCTTGATGAGTCTGCTTTCAATTTCTTGGGGAGAACCAAGAGCCTCCCTACTTTTCTCATCCTCTTACTTCCCTCTAGGCCTCAGCTTCCTCATCTATCTTGCAAGTAACTGGAAGGTAAACTGATGTTCCCTCAGCTCACAGTCCACAGGTGGAGGAGGGGCAGGGCAGTCATATCCACAGCCCGGACAGCCCTGCATCCCTCAGGAACTGCAGGCTCCCTGTGGACAGAGGCTGCTTTATTCTCATCACTGAAGAGACACAGAAGGAAGGGGATCACTCTCCTAAGAGATGGTTTCTCACCCCTGTTCCAGGTAAGAGTAGGATAAGCCTGGAGAAGCTCAGTTCCCCAAGAATTAAAAAAAGAGTGGGAACTGGACACAGACCAATGCTCTTGCATGTACTCTGCTTCCAGGTTATTCTGGGTGACCCCAGTTAAGTTGCTAGCTGCTCACTTCTGATAGAACCCTGGTCTGCTAGCTGAGAGTCCCTGAACCATCCACTGTCTCTCCTTGTGACACTGAGACCCTGGACTTGGTGTGTGGCCTGCAGAGGGGGAAGGAGAATCCACAGGACGTCAGAAACCAGAGAAAGGCAGCTGGGAGGAGGGAAAGAGGCCCAGGGTCATTCATTTACAGCCCAGTGATTGCAGTAAATGCCTCAGGCCAGTGCCATACATATTATTCAGAATTCAAGGAAGCCCCCCCACCCCACCTCCGCCGCTGTGGACCTGTTTAGGTTTCTCCTCTTGGCCCTCTCCAGCCTCCTGTATTCACTCATTTCATTCACTCTTCAAAAGTGAAACGAAGCAACTCCGGTTGTGCAAACCCCTTCCAGGGGTATTAAATCCTGCCTCCGCAAGTTACTAACTGGCCCGGGGACCTTCTGAAGATTGCCTAACTGGGTGTCTGCTTCATCTGTTCTGCGGAAGGGTTACCGTGAGCATTAGAAACACTGTCGGTGAAGTGCCTGGGTTTGGCTGCGGGCTCATCATTCTGAGAGTACCAGTAGCCTCGGCCTTAAAAGTCCAAAGCCTGCAGCCCAAATCTGGAAGCAGAGGCGGAAGCCACGGCTTGGGTGTTCCACAGACTTGATTTTCCCCGGAAAAAGGGCTGCACAGTGGCCTCCTTTTATTATCTCCCAGACAGTGAAAGGAGGGCAAGTGTCTTCCCCAAGCGCGACTCTTGGCCCCTGTAGAGAAAGTCATGAGAGGGACGGCAGCTAGACCCCAGGAAGGTGGCTACCGGCCGCAGAGCTCCAGGCGAGAGGCGGGAGTGGAGGCAGGAAGGGGAGGAGCAGAGGGAGGGGCGGACGGAGCCGGCCAGCTCGGCTCCCGCGGCGCTGGGCGGAGCCAGGGCGGGCCCGCCCCGCGCGCAGGTGAGCGAGGCGGGGTGGAGCGCAGCGCCTCGGATGCCAGGCTCGGGGGCCCGCGGCCGCCGCTCCGCACCACGGGCCACAGTCGCTTTCCCCGCCGAGGCCCAGGCGCCCCGGAGCCATGGCCAGCCTCAACCGCGGGGTCACGGCCGCACTGCTGGGGATCTTACTGCTGGGCGCCGCGCGCCTGCCCCGCGGAGTGGGTGAGTGCGGCGCTGAAGGGGAGCCGAGCGCTGGGGGTCGCGACCGCCCGCCAGCCGGCGCCCGGCGGAGAGGGGCGCGGGTCGCCGAGGGTGCAGGGCGGGGCGGGGCCGGCGCGTGCGGGGGCTCCCCGGGACTGCCCGGGTGGGCGCGGTGGCCGTGCGCTCCTGGATTCCGCGCCACCTCGCCCGGGACGCAGGCCTTGCTTGGCACGCGGGGAGCCCCGCGGTCGGGCGCCCGCCTCGGGCGCCGAGGGAGAAGGCGGGAAGGGCGCGCCGAAGCCGGGCCCGGGGGCCTCGCCGAGGCGGCGCGCCGCGCGCTCGGGCGCTGCGCCTGGAGTTTCGGTGGCGCCGGGCGCGTCGTGAGGAGGGACACTGCCCTCTCGGGTGCACCCTCTTACCTCAGCGCCCGGCCAGAGACGGGGCGAGGAAACAGTGGCTTAGCGTACCGTGTCCCGGCTTTCGCCTCACCTTCCCCCCGCCCGCCCGCTCTTTCCTCGCCGTCCCGAAGTTCGGGAACTCCGCAGGGAGAGCGCGCCTCGCCGCGGAGGCGGGGCAGCCCCGGGCGCGCGCCGCCGCGGGCGGAGGACCCGGGCGGCGGCAGGGGGCCGGCGGAGGGGAGGGTCCAGAGCCGCGGGGACGCGGAGTTCCGGCGGGGCGGGGACGCCCCTCTCCCGCCCGCCGCGGCGAGGTGCCCGGCGGGCCCTGGAAGCGTTGGGAGCGCGAGGAACCCGGCCTCCTCTCGTCAGCTCTTGATTTGAAGCCTTCCCTGAGACTACTACAGATTCCGGGTGGTGTTTGTTTGTTTTTCCCCTTTGGAAAGAACTAGCCAGGGAGCGGTCTTTGATTATTCCCCTTTGCTGCGTCTAAGGGGACGCTTATGTTTGGCAGGCAGACAAGTTAGAGGAAATTAAAAAGAATGAAACTAAGCGGATGAGCTGAACTTGGGCGTTCCGGCAACTGCCATCCTGACAAATGCGAGACGGGAAGGCTTCCTGGTTCTTCTCCTCAGCGGTGTCAAGAGACGTATTTCTGCACCGTACATGGGATATGGAACATACTGTGGGCGTATTTACTGTAAGTTAGGACTGAGTTTTCAAGATTGCCGTTGAAAGAAGTCTGCTTAAGAATAAAGAGTAACTTAGCAAATGAATAGGTGTAAATGTGTGTATGAGAAAAAAAGTGTGCCCACCAGACTTGGGAGCCGTCTTGAAACTCGGGAAATTGTCTGAGATGACTCTGGTGGTGTGTGATAACAGTTGAGAACTCCAGTAAGAGTATGCTGTCAATCAAGGCATCAGTACCTTGCTGATCACAATGACAGACTGTCCTGAAGTGGCTTCTTCTACGTGTCTGATTCCTACCTGTGGCCTGGGGAGGCTGCCATTTTGGTCTCCAGTGGAGCCTGTTCTTTCCAGGAAGTTAGTAACTATTGGAGCAGTGTCTGACCGTCTGACCGTTCACTGTCTAAATACAAGGAAGCCCAGGAATTTGCCCCTTTCGCGTTCTTAAATCCCTTCTGTGTTCTCTGGAACTAGACCTGTGAGGCCACATCACTGGGCTGAACTAATGGTTGTGCCTTTCTGGCTGAAGCAGGCAGGGTACATTTGCTTTTCCCAGAAGTTTTTAGAGTCTGTCCTGAAAAGACGGAGAAAACCAGAGAGCCTGGCATAGTGGATTTATTTTATAAATCCCTGAACTGTCTTAGTACTCTTCTGAATGAAAATGAAGTTGGTGTCACTGCACAGATGGAAATGTAAAAGAAAGTTGACATCTGCCGTGGGGTGTGTTTGTTTCAGTTGGGCATTCTTCCAAGTTCCCCCACTTCTAAGAATGAAGGACTGATTAAGTTAAAATAATCCTGTTAAAACCTCAACTTAGTGGCTTTGCAAGAACTACTCAGGTACCAGAGTCTGGGTCAGTGACCCCCTTCTCGCTACCGTTGTTTCTTGCCAAAAGTATGAGTAGACATCAGATGATGTGTTCGCTTACCCTGGGTGAGTGTGTGAGTTCCTCGTTCTTCCGATTCAAATGAGGAGCTGGTGCCTGTTGTCTGGAATGTGTAACTGGCAGAACTGCTGGGTCCTCCCCCCAGTCTCCCCAACTCCCACACAGGTTTGTGTGAGACAGTCAGAGACCGCCTCTCTGCTGGTTGTATGATGTGCCCGGGTGCTCACCTCAGCCTCAGGGCTCACCTCAGATGCCAGCATTTTGTCTGTGATGACTGGACTGTGCTCCGCCTCAACATTCTTCTAGGGGTTCTCCCAAGCTATCAATGTGGGGAAAGGAAGTTGATATTATTTACGTATTTTAAGTACTATATATATTGTTGTTATTGTTTAGTTGATAAGTTGCATCCAACTCTTGGCGACTCCATGGACTGTGATAGCCCACCAGGCTCCTCTGTCCACGAGATTTTCCAAGTAAGAATACTAGAGTGGGTTGCCATTTGCTTCTTTAGCAGATCTTCCCACCCCAGGGGTCGAACCCATGTCTCCTGCTTGGCAGGCAGATTCTTATACCCCATGCCTCAGCTTTGATTTTGCTCAGTGGGGCTGGCTTTGGTTTGGATGGAGGAGAAGGGGAGTTGCTTGTCAGAAGGACCCATGATTGAGGTCAAGATGGGTGGAATGCTAGGGGATGATAACAGTGCTAAGGCTCTCCACCTGGGTGATTAAGAAAAGTTAACACCCTTTCATTATCATTCTAAATTATAAAAATTATTCCACAATCAAATTATTTCAAACCTCTTCCTACCACCTTGTAATTAAACCATCACTTTCTCCGGGGCAGCTGGCAGTATTCTAGAGAAACAGGCAAGGAGAGCCAAGTTCCCTCCCTCACCTCTTTGTAACCTTGGGTTTGTATTCAGTACATCAGTGTTGTTTTTATTTTTTAAATTACTAAGTGCTACTTGTAGTAGCTCACACATTGAGCTTCTACTCTGTGCTGGTCATTCTTCTGAGTATTTTATGTGTAAGCATCTCCCACTTAACATCAGTAATTCATCCCTAAAAACTAGACATTCTATGTGAAAACAGTAACTGATGCCCTGTGTCTCATTATTTCTTGTGGTACAAATTGTAACAACCCATTGCACAAAACTCAAACCCCCAACAGTTTCTGAAAGCATAATGAAACACCAAGAGATACCAATATATAATTAACAGCCAATTGTATTAAATGTAAAGCATGTAAGACATCCTTTCCAAATTGCAAGACGTTTATGTGGCTCTTTGTAGACAGTTACTTTGTGTGTAATAACTTCTTGCACCTCCATTTGTTGGCACTCAGAGCATCTCCACTAGATCCTGACCTTCTGCCTCTGTGTATAACATATATTTTGTTTAAAGTGTTGTGTTGTTTCAAGATGTAAATATACATGTTTCCTAAATAGACATTGGCCAAAAATAACTGTGATGGATGACACAGTGTTTGAGTAATAAAAGCTCAGCTGTTTCCTCTTGAGAAAATGTAAATCAAAAGTCATTTAGCTGTCTGTCCTCAAGCATGTACTCCTAATAACCCTGGGAATAGAGGAGCACAGAGAGGTGAAGTAACTTGCCCAGGGTTACCCAGTAGGTATGTAGTGGTGCTGAGATGCTACATACCAGTGCACCAAGCTCTCTATGTGCAGTGGGCCTCCTCAAGACAGCATTTGCTGGTCATCTTAGAGACTGTCTGCATGCCAGACATTTTTTAAAAATGTACATATTTCTTTATTTGGCTGTGCTTGGTCTTAGTTGCAACATGTAGGATCTAGTTCCCTAACTAGGGTTTAAACTGGGGCCTCCTGCATATGGAGCATGGCATCTTAGCCAATGGATCACCAGGGAAGTCCTTCTTTTATTTTTAAAAAAATCAGCACTTACTGAGTGCTGTATGCATATCAGTTTTAGAAATGTGTATATGATATTTTTTTAATTGAGATCTGTTTTGTTTATAGCATATAAATTTCATGTATACAGCTTTGTATTTCAACTTCTGTATATCCTATAGCATGCAAAAGTCACTCAGTCATGTCTGACTCTTTGCGACCCCATGGACTATACAGTCCATGGAATTCTCCAGGCCAGAATAGTGGAGTGGGTAGCCTTTCCCTTCTTCAGGGGATCTGCCCAACCCAGCGATTGAACCCAGGTCTCACGCGTTGCAGGCGGATTCTTTACCAGCTGAGCCACCAGGGAACCCCACGCTATAGCATGCTCACCACTAAAAATTTATTTTCCATCCCTCCTTGTAAAATTGACCCCCTT
This sequence comes from Madoqua kirkii, assembly GCA_006408675.1. Classification (NCBI taxonomy): domain Eukaryota; kingdom Metazoa; phylum Chordata; class Mammalia; order Artiodactyla; family Bovidae; genus Madoqua; species Madoqua kirkii. The sequence goes on from SJYC01094622.1 coordinate 7,335, forward strand.
GTCCACATTTGTGTCCCCACCCCCTATCCCTTCCTCTCTGTTAACCACTACTCTGTTCTTTGAATGTATGTTTTTGTTTGATTTGTTCATTTATTTTGGGTTTTTGTTTGTTTTCTATATTCCATATATGCATGAAATCATAGAGTATTTGTCTTCTTCCATCTGATTTATTTCACTTAGCATAATATCCTCAAGATCCATCCATGTTATCACAAATGGCAAAATGTTTCATCTTTTTTATGGCTGAGTAGTATTCCTGTGTGTATGTATATGTATGTGTGTGTGTGTGTTTCTGCTGTCTGTCTCACATCTTCTTTATCCATTCATCCATCTATGGATGGGCCCTTGGGTTGTTTCTGTATCTTAGCTATTGTTAATAATGCTGCTGTAAACATTTGGGTACATGTGTTGAATTAGTGTGTTTGTATTCTGTGGATAAATACCCAGAGGTGGAATAGCTGGATCATATGGTAATGTGTATTACTGTTAATATTTAAATAATTTAAAAGCTGTGCTTAGAAAAATAATAGTCTGTTCATGGTAACATGATTTCAAATAGCACAAAATGGCCTGTGGGAGGAAAGAAGTATGTCCTCTGCTACGTCTGACCCCAGGCCTCCTCCCAGAGGCAGTTGTGATTTCTTATGCATTGTTTCTGAGCATGTACAAGTTAACAAATGTATAAACCACCCTTCTTTACACAAAGAGAAGCATAAATACAATATATAGTGGAGGATGTATCCCATATGTTTCCTGATTTTTTCACTGAGCACTCCATCTTAGTGCTCCCTATATTCTAAAACATACAGAGCTATCATATGCTTTTTGAGAGCTGTACAGAGGTCCTCATCATGGGAATATCTTTGAGAGCTGTACAGAGGTCCTCATCATGGGAATATCATTGAGAGCTGTACAGAGGTCCTCATCATGGGAATATCGTATTATATTTAATCAGCAGCTTATACTGGATTGTTCCCAATCTTTTGTCACTATACACTGAGCCTCAGTGACCATCTTTGCAGCTGATTTGGTTGGATATGTGGACAAGTTTGTCTGTAGTTGAAATTCCTGGATGAGGAGCTCTTGGGGTTTGTACAGAAAGTGAAAATCACTCAGTCATGTCCAACTCTTTGCAACCCCATGGACTATATAGCCCATGGAATTCTCCAGGCTGGAATACTAGTGTGGGTAGCCGTTCCCTTCTCCAGGGTGTCTTCCCAACACAGGGATTAAACCCAGGTCTCCCAGATTGCAGGCGGATTCCTTACCAGCTGAGCCACCAGGGAAGCCCAAGAATACTGGAGTGGGTAGCCTATCCCTTCTCCAGGGAATCTTCCCGACCCAGGAATCGAACCGGTTCTCCTGCATTGCAGGCGGATTCTTCACCAGCGTATCCAGACTATGTCAGAGCAAATGAAGAAAGTGAGTAACAGTGGAATAAGTTAATCAGTGGTGATGCCATCTGTGAATCTGGGCAGTTTAATTTCAGAATACAAGCTCTTAACCACCCCCGGGCTACAATTTATTCCTTTCTTTATTCTTTCCAGTTGAAACTAATTATAAATTTTAGACAAGGGAAATATTTTGAATCTCCTTTCAAATACTCACTTCTGGTTATGTGATCAGAATGCCATGATCATTCTGTGTATCAAGAAGGCTGAAGATGCACCTGGGCTCTGACAGCTCCCAGTGAAGTGTTTGCACTGAGGGCTGATGGATCCTTAGTGACTTTTTACCTGATCAGTGTAATAATAGTTAAGGTGTGACACAATCCAGCTGCTGTAACACAAACCCAAATGTGTCTAATGGCTCAAACACAATAGATGTTTATTTCCTGCTCATAGGAGGCTGTAAACACCAGTTTTCTCTCTACACCTGCATCTCCATTTCTTCTCTGGGAACAGGTCATCAGTACTATTTTTCTAGATTCCACATATAGGCAATAATATACGGCATTTGATTTTCTCTTTCTGACTTACTTTGTGACATATATACATTATCATGTGTAAAATAGATAGCTGGTGGGAAGCTGCTGGATAACATAGGGAGCCCAGCCTGGGACTCTGTGATGACCTACAGGGTGGGATGGGCAGGGCAGGGAGGCCCAAGAGGGAGGAGATATAGGTATAATGATGACTGATTCACGTTGATGTACGGCGAAGACCACCACAGCAATATAAAGCAGTTATCCTCCAATAAAAAAATTACACAAAGTAAATCAAAAGGCCCTAAATGGAATCTCCTCCAAGCAGTGATGTGGGGACCCAGGCTTCTTCCGCTTTAACTCTGCCGCCTTCAGGAAGTGTGGCCTGTGTCCGTCCATAAGAAGCCTATGGTCATGACGAGGACTTTGTTCTGCCTGCATGTTCTTCCCTGTGACCCGCATTGCGCCACAGTACCCCAGCCTGCCCAGAATGCAGTAGAGAATCAGAATTTGTTTTACTGACTTGCACTTCACACAAACATTTGTAAAACTTAAAGCTGTTTTTTCAGATACTGTGCTTAAAAAATATCTGCCCTTTTCACTTTTCTCCCGAGTACAGCCCAGGCCAGGGGCACCGCTGAAAGCCTTGTTGGTCTGACTTTGCCAGGGAGGGGCTGCCCTCTTGAACAGGCCGTCCATTCTGCCAGAGAGAAATACAGTATTCTTTGTGGGTCTCCTTAGTGGCTCAGTGATAAAGAATTCACCTGCAGTTCAGGAGATGCAGGTCCAATCCCTAGTCGGGAAGATCCCCTGGAGAAGGAAATGGCAACCCACTCCAGTATGCCTGAAAAATCCCTTGGAAAGGGGAGCCTGGGAAGCTACAGTCCAAAGGATCACAAAAAGTCAGACCTGACCGAGCGACCGAGCACAATATTCTCTGAGGCTGTTAACCACCTCCCCTGAGAGTCTGAACATCTTTAAATAATATTTAATATTTGGAAAATATTTTGGAAATATTTTGAAAAAAATTACAACTGTTCCATGAGCACAAATGGGAAGCTTTCGTTGTTTTTAATGAAGTGTAAATATTCCGTACTCTCAATGACAGAAAATCAAAGCCTTCTGGGGGAAATGTGCCATTTCTGCAACAACGAATGGGTGCCAACCTGCTGCCTTTGGCTGGGACAATGAAAGACAATCTCCAGGATTAACTTCATCAACTTCCCAAGTCCAAAAATCACATGGAGTTCAAGTCGAGCTGTTGTTTTTGCTTTGAGGTCTGCCCACTAGGCCACATTCAGTGTCACACAATGCTTGGCGCTGTGAGGATGACTTCTCAAGACTTGACAGTGTGTGGTCCAGCCGGAGTTGGGCTAGGATGGTATGTATCCAGGCATGTGCCAGATTCCTTCAAGCAGATGCTTTGTCTTCCATCAATGAGCTGGTCATGGGGACACAAGACACTTCCAACAAGGATATATGGCCAAAACATTTTTTAACCTGAAGACAACTCACAAGCATTTGTGGGAAGTCTCAGGACACTGGGCTTCCCTGATGGCTCAGATGGTAAAGGATCCGCCTGCAATGAGGGAGACCTGGTTCAATCCCTGGGTTGGGAAGGTTGCCTGGAGGAGGGCATGGCAACCCCCTCCAGTATTCTTGCCTGGAGAATCCCATGGACAGAGGAGCCTGGTGGGCTACAGTCCATGGGGTCGTAAAGAAACATCATGGAGGATGCAGAGGTGGTGGGATGAAGCCCCTGCATGTGATGAGCTCAGGGCATCTCCTGGACCCAGACAGATGCTTGACTCTGGTGCAGGGTGGCACTCCAGCCATGGCAGGGAAGCGACGAGCCAGCAGCACAGAGGATGAAGTTACCATTTGTTGCTGCCCCTGCTGGAAGTCTGCCCTATGCTGGAAGTCCAGGGCAGCAGGAGACACTGTCTCAGGAGGAGTCAGTCTGGGGCGATGGGTCATCTTCACCACCAAACGCCCAGCTGACAAGTCTCACTGGAGAGCAGGGCCTCGGAGCATCTTCCAGGCATGGACCCAGTGAAAACAACATCTGTAAATCACTCAGCACAGTGTCCGCCCTCAAACGGATTCCTCGCTTAGGAATTGATACTACTTTGATTATCTAAATTGAGCCCCAAAAGAACACTGAGGTTTTTTTAGCAGCAGGCCGTCTATCTGGACCAAACTGCCGGGCCATTGTGTAACCAGGTTGCTTTGGGGAGATGTTTTGGTTGTTCAATCTCTGTAACTACACAGTGTGCTTTAGGTGGTATCGCTGTAGTCAGCTTTGGGCCCTTATGAGAACATCTGGGGAAGCTCCTGGATTAAAATCTGCAAGAAATCAGTGACACAAGAACATGTTTTGCTTTTGTGTGTGTGTTTATTTTTATCGTGTGTTAAAAAAAATTTCTTATTGCTTGCATCGATCTTCATGGCTGCACAGGGCTTTCTCTCCTTGCAGCGAGTGGGGACTAACCTCCAGCTGGAGGTGCACGGGCTGCTCACTGCGGTGACTTCTCTTGTGGAGCACAGCTCTAGGTGTGTGGCTTTAGGAGCTACGACACGGAGGCTCAGTAGTTGTGGCTGAGTTGCCCCACAGCGTGTGGGACCTTCCCAGACCAGGGATCATACCTGTGTCCCCTGCATTGACAAGCGGGTTCCTAGCCGCTGTGCCGCCAGGGGGTCCTAGAACATTTTTTAAGAAATTGTTTGCAAGTGAGCAGCTGAGCGCATGCGTACACACACACACACACACACACACAACACACACAAGCACACACAAGCACACACACACACACACACACACACACAAGCACACATATTTTCTTTTAACCGAAGAACTGACCAGACCGGTTTTATATAATGTAAACATCATACCCAGTTACACAAGAGAAGTGAAGAGAATGCCCCAGTGGGCTTCTGAAGTTTGCAACCGTCCTTGTGAGCAGGTGTCAAAACTAAAGCGAGTCTGCGCTGCAGTGTGCCAGGCCGTGAAGCCAGAGCCGGGTATTCGGTGGAGCCTGGCAGGGCTGCCACCTTTCACCACTGCTGAGAGCAGGTGGAAGATTGCCCAGCTCCTCTGAAGTTGCTGACAGTCTTATCAGGCGCTTCAGCCGTAGGCTGTCAGGAGCAAGTTCTCAACTTAGCACGACAAGGAAGACGTTTTTCAACTAGTAAACAGTGCCTGGGTCATCTTGCAGAACCCCATGTCAACGTGGTGCCGCCAAACCCTAGAAAGAACGCCTCCCAGCCTCCCTGTCTCAGCCTCTGTGGGAATACAGCTCGAGTTCCAGCCGGGAACCTGACACACCCAAGAAGGTGTGTCCAGCTGGCACCTGGAAACGCCAGATAAACATCTGCTCCTTCCTCTGGTCACTGGAGACTGGAAACAACCCAAATATCCATCCTCAGAAGACTGGTTACATTAATGATGGTGCATTTAAACATGGGGATGCTGCACAGCCATTTAAAAGAATGGGGTGTAGAGACATGGAGTGGACTCCCCGAACCAAGATATATTCTGGAGGGGAAAACACAAGACTCAGAACAGTGAGGATGGTATGCTACCTTTTGGCAAAATGAAATGAAATAGAACAGGGGTGCCTTATGTGTATTCATTATACACATTATATTTCATTTTGTGCTTCATGTATTACTTATCTAAAAGTAAAATGCATATTTCAGCTTTATTGAGATTTAATGTACATACCATAAAATTCCCCTCTCAGCTGCACTCTTTGATGAGGCCTGTCAGGTGCATGATACCTTTCAATCCGCCTGTGAAGTTCCTCCAGACCCCTCTGCAGACAGTCCCTGCCCCTCGGCCCCTGGCAGCCATTTGTTTGCCTTCTATCAACACAATTTTGCCTTAAAAATAGTTTTAAATTTAAAAAGAATTTAGAGACTTCTCTGGTGGTCCAGCGGTTAAGAGTCCGCCTTGCAACGTGGGGGACCAAGGTTCAATTCCTGACAGGGATCTAAGATCCCACATGCCACAGGGCAGCGAAGTCTACTTAGCCACAACGACAGAGCCCATGAGCACCACTAGAGTCCACACGCCACAGCAAAAGTTCTCGCATGATGCAACAAAGATTCTGGGTGCTGTTACTAAGCCCCAGCCAAATAAATAAGCAAAAATAAAAAGAAAAGGATTTAAAGCCAGATAATGAATATCTCAATGATTCTGTCTTCGAAAGTCTGCAGACACTTCCTGCAAGAATTTGGTTGTATGGAAGGGATGGAGTAGAAGTATTAATTCACTAGGAATCAGGGAACTAATGCCAGTACGGATTTCTCTACCCAGAGCAACTGTTTTTGAAGAGCAATTTGCTGCTTTTTCCACCTCCTAACCACTTTTAAGTCCTAGCATTGAGCAGAACTAGAGAATTTGATTTTTGCCTACAGTGTCTTTAAAAGACCTGGCCTAGTCCTAGGTCATTTGGTAACAGATTCCATTCATTCCACAGATGTTGGAGGCCCATGGTACTGGACACTCAGAGGTAGAAAATCCTGACGCCTTGCTCTCTGGGGGCTCACCTTCCAGAAGGGATTCACACATGCAAACCAGGAGCTACAACAGGTGGCCTGGGGACCTTGGCCAGTTCTGTTTGATGTGTTTTGGAAAAAGCTGAATTACAACATGCTTAGTAGAGCATGTCCTCTCCAATTGAACAAAATCCTCCCTACTATGTTGGCTTTTCTCATTTATATTATCTGCTAGGGCCCTGAAAGCATTTGAATTTGAGGCTCAGTGTGATAAGTGCAGCAAAAGATGTAAGAACTGCAGTAAAGCTTGGGGGTGGCGAACCTTCTTCAGGAGGGAGGGGAGGAGGAGGAGGCAGGTGCTCTGATGCCTGAGGCCTGCGAGAGGTCACAGCAAGACCCTAAGACAGGCCCTGGAGCAGAAGTATGGCACTGTCATTCACCAGCAGCAGTCCCCAGTGTTGTCTTGATGTTTTAAGTGTTCTCTCACCACCTCTGAAAAGACAGTTTAGTAAGTGATCCTCTAACTGAATGTTGTGAAGAATAATCCTTCAATGTATGACTTCTGATTGGAGACAGGTACAGGAGCAAGGCAGGCTGTAGTTTGAATGATGATTAAAGGCCTCGTTTCTGTGGGATTTCCTCGCTGAGTTTTGTTCCCATCGTCCTCTTCCTTTCTTGGCAGTAGCACTTAGCAGCAGGACCAACTCCCGCTGTGAAGAAAGAATACGGGTCCTGAAGGGAAAAGTGCTCTGAACCACAGCCTCTGCCCTTCCAGGAATAACCTTCTGCTCGTCCTTCCCCTGCCAGCCTATGTGCTGGGATCCAGGCTCCTCCAAACCCCCATCTTGGCACTCTGGGTCCCTCCCCTCAGTTTTTCACTTCCTCGAATGGATGGCACAATTACCTTAAGATGATTACCTAGACCCACCCCACAGTCCAGGTGCAACACGGCCCCCCTAGTTGGTGTGACACCTCCATAATGACTATCCTTGTTGGTACCATCTCATCCATGATGGCTGAACCCCTAACATGTCTGTTCTTGTTGATTTGACACCTCCCGTGTCAATACCTTTCATAACAGCCATCCTCGCAGACAAACACCTTCCGTAACGAGTGTCCTCGTTGACGTAGGACCTTCCATAATGGTACTCCCCATCGATGCGACACCTCCCGGGGGCTGTCCAGCCCCTCTCGATGAGGAAAGATTGTGTCCGTCTGGCCCCAAAGAGTTCCTGGAGCGTGTGGCCTTCCTCTGCTGACCTGCTTTACCTTGGGCTACCCGGTTTGCCACAGGAGGCAACTGTGTTGACCTGACCCATGTTCATTTGAGCGACCTTTGTCCAAAGACTTATTCTCCAAGTCAGGCTCTGTGGGTGGATCTCCCCTCCCTGTCCCCTTGCCTTTAAGACTGCTGGAAACGGTAGTTACTACGGTAACTGTGGTGATCATTTCATGATGTACATAAGTCAAATCATTATGCTGTATACCTTAAACTCACACCATGCTGTTTGTCAATGATATCTCTCTAAAATGCGAAGGAAAAAAAAATTTACTAAAAAAATCGCTGGAAACAGCAACAACCAAAGGTACTAACCCCCCAGTCCCTAAAACAAGAAGTTTATACAAAACAATGTTTTCCAAGTTGGCTGCAGCCCTGGCCCCTGGAATACACCCGCGCTCCCCAGTCCTGTCCCGCAGCTGATCAAGAGGTTACGTCTCTGCAGTTAAGAAACAGATAGACCTGGTGTGTGTGGATTCTTGTTTAACCATCTCCCTGCTAGTTTTTTATCAGAGCAACTAAAACAACTGGTGTCTGATGGCAAAGGTGAGACCACTGGCAAGGGCTCCAGGGAACACTAAAAAAATAGGAATTTCAGTAACTTCTGAACTTCTGGATGGCAGGGCAGGGAAAGGCCCCTCCTCCTGCTGGCATCCTCAGCACACACACATATGGGTTTGTGTTCTGTTTTTTTGGCCACACCACGTGTCATGTGGGGACCCCCCACCGGAGGTTGAACCCCCACCCCCTGCAGGGGAAGACTCTTAACCACTGGACCACTAGGGAAGTCCCCAGATGGTGGTTTGTTTTTTTTTTTAACTGTGCTCCTTTGATTCTTCCCCATCTGTCCTTGTGATCCTCAGTGACTTTTAAGGTCGTCGTGACTAACACCTCAAGGTCTGGCAAAATGATTATTTTTAATATTTCATAAGATGTTAATGTGATTTACACTGGCCCTGTGGCACTTTAGCATATCATCATGAATTATGTACAGCGGTCATAAACTCAGTATATTTGTTTAATTCTGCAATTACCGAGTGCAAAGTCTCTTACTATGCACCTTTCTCTCCCTGTGTAAACTCTTTCACTCTGTACAGTTCCATTCAGTCTGGAGTTAAATGTTAAAGCTCAGGTCTTAGGGTGGCAAGAAGCCTTAAAATGGCCATGGTCTCAGAGGGATCTACACATAGATGTGTTCGTTTACTCCAGACTGTGGTCCAAACACTTTCCTAGTGGCCCAGTGGTAAAGAATCCGCGGTAAAGAACCCAGGAGACCTGGGCTTTGATCCCTGGGTTGAGAAGATTGCCTGGAGAAGAGCGTGGCAACCCGTTCCAGTATCCTTGCCTGGAGAATCCCATGGACAGAGCAGCCTGGCGGGCTGCAGTCCATGGGGTTGCAGAGTCGGACAAGACGGAGCATGTACGATATCCAAACAGAGCTCACTGCCTAGTTCTGTGTCTCCAAGATACATCTTCGATACGGTGTGTGTCTTTGCTCATAAAAGGGAAAGACACAACAGAAGGATTTAGATGGCTCCCTGCAAACCCATCCCCACTTAAAAACATAAATAATTCAAAGCACAGCCCTGGAAACAGCCTATCGCTAGTTTCTACATTGGAGAATCATTTAGTTACTTTAGAAAATGAACCTGCATATAAACTTCTCTCCTAAGGAATTTGGGAATTAAGAGGAGGAAACGAATGCGTGGACACAGTGGTCCTCTGTTTTGCTAAATAATTCAACAAGTCAGATTGACACAGAATGCACAAGGTTCCTTTTAGCATTGCTCTTTGAAGTTTATTGTGTCCATGATTGTTCTAAGAGATATGAAAATAGCAAACTAGTTTTTAGTGGGAACTGTGGGTCTGTTTCACTGAGCAGGTGGGAACATGATGTCCTTTGAGCTCTGAAGTCTGTGGATGTGACTCCACAGGCTGGGCCCAGCCTTGTGCGTCTCTGTGTGCCAGCACCTGGCCTGGACCGAGCTCACCGTTCCCTGGAGGCACATGGCCACGGTCAGCCTTCTTACAATAGCAGCACCGCCCTTCCAGTCCCGGGCGCTTTGGGATCTGTGGGCCCCCGGTGCAGACGTGGCTAAGTCTAAGAACTACACCACCCACAACCAGTCCTGAAAAGGGCACAGAAACGGCATCAAACAACCCCGATCACAATGATATGAATCTCTTAAGGGGGTGGACCCCAGCTTCCTGAGGAACATGCACTTGGCCAAGAAGCATGGAAGAAAGGCCTGAGGAAGATGCTGGCCCACAGTGCCAAGGCCATGAGGGCACGTGCTGTGGAGGCTCTCACGGAGTCCAAGGAGGTCAAGTCCAAGATCCCAAAGGGGCTGCTGCACGCTTAGTCAGCTTACCTGCATTGCTCACCGCTAGCCCAGGAAACATGCTTGTGCCCACATTGCCAGGAGTCTCGGGCTCTGCCGGCCAAAGTCCCGGGCCAAGGCTCACACCAACACCCAGTCACTGGCAGCTGCGGCTCGTACTCTGGTTCCCAAAGGTGCCCAGACATCCACAAAGGCTCCAGAGTAGAGCCCTGGAGAAGGAAATGGCAACCCGCTCCAGTATGCTTGCCCAGAGAATCCCATGACAGAGGGGCCTGGTGAGCCACAGCCCACGGGGTCCCAAAGAGTCGGGCACGGCTGCAGTGACATAGCACAGCAGAGGCCAGTGTGAGGACAGGAGGGCGGGTGTGACCCCTCTGCTCTGCTGTCTGCATGGGGCTGGTGTCCTCCTCTGCTGTTTGTACAAATGAACCCGAGGCAGGATCTGTCAAAAAACAAAACAGCCGCAGCGCCAGTTGTCTCTGGGCCTTCCGCGTCTCTTGTATGTGCCCTGGCCCTCCTCCTGCGGCTTCTTCATGGCCCTGCCCCCTGCCCCCGCCCCACCCAGGGCAGGTCTGGGTCCCAGCTCTGCCCTGGTGTGAGGTTGTTCTTGGTCAGCCCCAGGCCCTTTGTTTATAACTGTGGTCGATGTCCAATCCTTCCTGGTGTGTTGACTGATGATTGTGGTGTTGAGTGTATGGGCTTAAAGCGTGGCCCTGTTCTTTAAGGAGTCTGGGAAGCTCCTACGCTGGCATTGAAACCAACCGTGTCGTTTCCAGGAGCTCCAGAGAGCTCTGGTTCCATAGTCCTGTATGTCTCATCGCAGAGAAGAATTCGGGGAGAGCGCAGTGATAGATGAGTGAATGTGTTAGACGCTCAGCTGTGTCCGATTCTTTGCGGCTCTACGGACTGTAACCCTCCTGCAGGAGATCTTCCCAACCCAGGGATCCAACCCCGGTCTCTTGCATTGTAGGCAGATTCTTGACCACTGGAGCCACCAGAGAAGCAGAAAAAGTGATAGATAAGAAGTGATTTGTTAGAACAGGATGTGAGGTTTACAAGGAGATGGGCGAGAAATGCCGTGCCCTGAGAATTTCCTGGGCTACAGTTTTTAATAATCAAAGGAAAAGTGGGGAGGGGGGAAAGAACCTCTTAATCTTTCTTGAGCAGATGTTATGCTTCCATCATCAGCTCCTCCTGCAAGTTGAGCAGGGGAATTTTCTTGTCCCTACATGGTCAAGCTAGGTCCCCAAATTCTTTTTGTGTGCCTGTGCAGAGAGCGTGTCCAACTCACTGAGCTCACTGGGCAGGATGTGGGGCTCCATGGAGCCATTGTTTCAGTGTCTGGGGGCACGTCTCATGCTTCTGCTGTGTGGTTCTGCTGCCAAGCAAGCCTGCAGCAGTTTGTGGTTAAGCAAACCAACTCTCTTGAGTCATCATTAACTCACAGGGGTCTCCATGGTTTTCCTACTTATAATCCCCTAGTGGGAGTAACTATTTAATGACCTGTTTTGCCTCTTCACTCTGTCCCTGTCAGAATGGCTGGCGAATTCTGCAGTTGCTTTTGAGGGCTGAAATGAGGCCCGGTCCTATGGCCTGCCGTCCCTCCAGACTTCCAACAATAGCCCGAAGCATTCCCCAACCCCAGCCCAACCACCGCGTGTGTGCTCAGCCGCTCATTTGTGTCTGACTGTGACCCCCGTGGACTGTAGCCCGTCAGGCTCCTCTGTCCATGGGATTTTTCAGGCAAGAATACTGGTGTGTGTCGCCATTGCCTTCTCCAGGGGATCTTCCCAACCCAGGGATCGAACCCATATCTCCTGCGTTACAGGCAGATTCTTTACTGCTGAGCCACCTGGGAGGACCCACTCAGCTTCTTTGTGGGGATGCTTCTTTTTCACTCCCAAAAAAGAGAAAGAGGAAAGATTTGCCCTGTACTATAAGAGGCTGGTTTTCCCACACCAACCCAGGGAATAAGGTGGCTGGAGTAGCCAGGGGGACAGGGTTGGGGTTGGGGGGTGCCTTCTTAATCAGGCCCCGCCTGGTTTCCGAACCAGCGGATGAGGGAGCAGCTGTCAGCTCTGATACCTGGAAGGACAGGTGGGAGTCTCCTACCAGGAGAATGTATTTCCTCCCCAGCTAACCAGAGGTCTGGGTTGAGGTTTGAAGGCCAAGTAAAGAGGAAGGAGATTTGGTAGAGGGGGTTTGGGGAATTCTCCTTAAACATAGGTGTGATTTTGCCCATGAGTCCCACTGACAGGGGCGTTCAAAAGTGAGCCTCTCCAGCCCGGGTTTCTAGAGATGCATTTTTCCACGACCTGGCACTGGCCCTGGACACCCAGTGCTTCGTTCCAGAGCGATGACTGCTTTTTGTCTGTCACCAACTCAGCCACTTGCCTCCCATGCCCACAGCCCCTGGGCAAGCCTCACAAAGCCACCCATGTCTCAACACGCCAGGTTCCCTTTTTTCAGGTCCTTGTCCAGAGTCACTGCCAAAAAAAAAAAAGAAAAAAATCACACAGAAAAGCCACACCCCAAACATTTTGAATTCCGGGACACTGTCAACCTTCAGTTTAAATTCAGAACCACATTTGCAAATGATTTTGAAACAAAGTGCCTGTTCATTTTAAACAAACGCCTGTCCCTTTGGACAGCCTGAAGAGTCTATAGCAAGCCAGCCGCTGAAAAACGTTCCATTCCGTTTCGCTTGACTTTTGGGGAGAGGAGACTGTTCCCGTCCCCAGGCTCCTGGCTGGCTGTGTGTGGAATTCTCTGGGCAGGGCTGGATCTGCCGTGAGCCAGTGTTCCCGTGCTGGGCTCCGATGTCAGGCTGCAACCTGGCCCTGCCTCTTACTAATCACATGTGCCTGGGCAAGTTCCTTGACCTCTCTGAGCCTTGGCTTTGTCATCGTTAAAGTGCAGGTTAATGTTAGAACCTGCTCCGGCGGGGGGGAAGGCTGTGGGCATTTTATCAAGTGTAAGCACAGAGCCTGCGCGCCTTAAGTACTAAGTGTTTTTCTCCAGGCTGGCCTGGTATCTAGACTCCAAAGGCTTCTCATCCAAGGAGGACTGGCTAGTTTGTGAAACAACTTGCCTTGCGGTCCTTTTGGATGTGAATGTGGGAAATTAACTATTTCCAGGCCAGAAGATGGCTGATCTTCCTGCCGTTGGTGAGACTTCCCCTTGGTTTGCCAGTCCGTGAACAGACCTGGCCAAGGCCGTGCCAAAGAGGTTTAGGGTGGCTACACCAGTTTTTCCTCCACAGCCTGCAGGCCACGCAGCCCCAGGTCCATGGATTAACAACACTTTAACTTTGGTGGCGTGAGAGTCTGCACTCGCTCCCCACACAGGCCCTGTTCTGATGGGTTATGTTGGTAGCCATGCTCAGGCCCTTGGTGTCAGCCAACGGCTACATGTACTTGATCACAAGTACTTCCTCCCCTCCTGCTGGTTGATTCCGCCAGCTTTAGCAACTTCCGGGAGGACAGCTGTGTGGTACCCTGGGGTTGGGGAGGACAAGTGTACGGAGGTCAGACCAGAATCTCCCAGTTGCCTCCAGAGCTCAGCAGACAGGGACATGAGGTCACTTCTCTGAGCCTCAAAGGGATGCTGAATTTGAATGAATCAAGACATGTGGAAGGACCTTAATAATAGCCGGGCAGGGCTAGGCCAGGGCAGGGGAGGTGTGGAAAGTGTAAGGAAGCACTCACCCTTGCACAGCCCCGCGTGTGATGGTTTGCCCCTAGGCACCCTACCTGCCCTGCCCTCTCCCAGCCCAGCCCAGCCAGGACTCTGGGCTCTAGACTGAGAGCCAAGCTGCTGCAGCAGTTGTTTCTCTGCTTCACACCCTCAGCAACGCCCCATGAGTACTGCCCCAGTAGTTATAAGGTGCTGTCTCTCATTACTAATATCCACAATAATATCATTGATTGACTTCCTGGCACCGTTCTAAGCAGTTCACAGGTACTTTCTCACTTAGTCCTTACAACTATTCCATTATTACGCCCCTTTGCAGGGAGGAAAAGTAAGACACAGAGAAGGTAAGGAATTTGTCTAGAGGGACGCAGCTGGTAAGTGGTGACCGGCCAGGAATTGACCCCAGGCAATCAGATTCCAGCATCCAAGCTTTTCACCACGACGCAAGCTGCCAAGGCGTCCTGGTCCCACTGGGTGAAGCCCGAACTCCATGGCAGCGACCAAGCCCTTCCCAGCCTGGCCCCGGCCCCTGTCTCCAGCCTCCTCAGCCCACTCTCTAGGCCAACCAGACTCCCCGGCGTGGCTGCAGGGAAGGTCTGCACACCTGTGGCGCTGCACCTGCCTTTCCCTCCACCTGTCTTTCCTGACACCTGTTTCCTGCAGGCAAACCCCTTACTCATTTTTCTCAACTCCGCTCTTGAGTCTGCTTTGTGAAGTCTTCCTTGACCACTCCCAGACAATTCATAGCTGACCTCAGCATCTTCAGAGTACCTTGACCTTCCTTGGTGCCCTCAAGTTGCTCACTCTCCGGTGGGGTCACATGGGGCAGACAGACAGGCCAGTGTACACTCAGCTCAGCGCATTCAGCAATTGCCTCCCATAAGGCAGGGGTCCTCAGCCTCCAATATCTAATGCCTGATGACCCGAGGGAGAGCTGACGTAATAATAATAGGGATAAAGTGCAGAATAAGTGTAACGCACTGGAAGTATCCCCAAACCATCCTCCGCCCCTCACCCCCAGCGGTAGGAAAACTGTCTTCCACGAAGCTGGTCCCCCGTGTGGAAAAAGGCTGGGGACTGCGGCCCTGAGGAGTAGAGGCGGGAGGAATCGTGGGAATGATGTGACCCGTGGGGTGGGTGTGGAGTGGGAGGGTGACCCATGTGCCTTCTGCTGGTGTCTCTTCCTCTGCCTCTTGTGGTGTGAGCATCTATAGTCTAACAAGCTGAATTTTGCAAACCTGGCCCCTAAAATCAAATCATCACTTTATTTGATGCTCAGCCAGCAAAGCATGGGTCTGCTGTGTGAGGGAGCAGACTCCAACCATCAGCCCCTTGGACTCACTGAGAGAAGGATGTGGGTCTGCAGTGGGATATCTTCCCGAAAGAGGACAGGGCTGTTTCCCCGGAAGCGATTGTCTCCTTGTGGGCTTGCCTGGGGATCTGGCTCCCACTCGGGCTGCAACTGATCAGTCATGCTGACTCACAGTGGTACGACCTGGCTCCTGTGTCCAGGTTCAACCTGGGCATTTGTCCCGGGGGTCTTCGAATATGTCTCCTGGTGCCCGGGCTGAGCCCAGACCCTGGCCGGGAGCCGTTCTGTTCATCTTTGTTGGACAGAGAGAGTGAATGAGAGCAGAGTCTCCCAGGAAACCACACCCAGAGGCAGCAGATTCTGACCCTCTAAGGAACTGTAAATCACATTTGGCAGTCTTTTAACCTGTACTGGCCACATCTGGGAACAGATAACTTCCTGGTGTTTCCCTGGTGAATCCCCTTCCTTGCATCTGCCTCCCTTACAGGGAGAAGGGGTAACAGGGGCATCTGTATAATACCCTGAGATAGGTGACTAATGAATGGTGAATAATGAATGGTGGTGATTAAAACAATTGGAAATTCCCGCCCGAGTTGCTGCTGGTGAGGCAGAAACTTCGCAAGGCATCCTAATAAGGAGAGGTCAGAAGGCAGGGGAGCTGAGGATGAGAGCTGTGACTCACGTGCCCACGTGTGGCGCCTGCAAGCTCTCCAGCCAGCAGCCCACGCACTGCTAACATAAGGGTCGCCTTGGATTTCTTTCAGCCCTGTGAGTTCTCAAAATCATGCTGGAATCTGGAGCTTTGTCTGGGTTCCGGTGAACTTGGGTAATAGATCTTCAAAAATAACCAGACCAACAAAATACCAAGTTCCTAGGAAGACAAAAGAAAGAGATGCTGAAGAAGAAGACGCCTACTCATTTTCTTTAAATCACAGCACATTTATCAAGCATTCAGATGTGCCAGCGTGACTGGTGGGGGTGGCCTGGGGGTCGTGGTAGGAGGTTGAGATTGCTTCTACAGGGATGAAATTTTCATTTCAAGGGGTAACGAATGGTGGGGAGTGGGCAGGAGGGAAGATGTGCCAGCAAGGTGCCCTTCTCAAACTCCAAGCATTTGTGATAAATGAGTTATAAGTTATTTTACTCAAGCAGTGGGGAGGGGAGGCTCTCTGCTACTTTTATTATAGTGAAATAAAAGTGAAAATTGGAAGTTAGCTGCACAGTCCTGTCCGACACTTTGCAGTTCCATGGACTGTAGCCTGCCTGGCTCCTCTGTCCATGGCATTCTACAGGCAAGAGTACTGGAATGGGTTACCATTAAAAATGCCGTGGACAGAGGAGCCTGGAGGGCTACAGTCCAAGGAGTGGCAAAGAGCTGGACACGGCTGAGCGATTGAGCACACACGCAAGGGGTTAGTATTGGTGAGGGGCTGGGTGAAGAGGGTCCAGGTTTCAAGTGTATACATGCTTGAATCATTACCTTCTCCCTCTGGCTGTCCCCCTCCAGGTTAGTCATTGAGGATGAGGAGGGGGAGCCATTGAAAATGACAGTCCAGTGAGAATGTGGCCTCGGCTACAGAAAACAGCGTAAAATAAAAGATGCCCTCCTTCTGCAGAGGCAGGTAAGGCCTTCAGTGTTGCCTGGGCTCCGGACCCCTGGTTGGAGGGCATCACTGACTCGATGCACAGGAGTTTGAGTAAGCGCCGGGAATTGGTGATGGACAGGGAAGCACAGCATGCTGCAGTCTCTGGGGTCACAAAGAGCTGGACACGACGGAACGGAACTGAATTGGGCTCTGGACCAGAGGCATCCTCTGGTCTGGGGCACTGAAAGAGAGAGATGAACTAGTCAGAGCAAAGTCAGAGCAAAGAAACATGGTTAGATGTTAAAAGTCCACCCAAGTGAGTCATTTAACTCATCTAACGAGGCTCCATCTGCTTTACTTCCAAAATGAGTTTGGATGAAAATCTGGGTTATTTAGACCCCAAAATAAAGCAACAACAGAAGCTGCATCAGCAATTCATTAAGGAAGAACTGGCATACTCAATCATTAGCATTGGGACATTTGGCTTTCCATCTGGAGAAAAATGAAGGGGAATCCCTACCTCCTACTGCTGGGATTTTAAAAAAAAACCCAAAAGTTTCCAGTTCAGACTCCCAGGTCCCACAAAGGCCCCATTCTGACTTAGAACTTGATCACTTTTAAAGCCCTTCACGGATCATTTAGTCTAGACTATTAACCCCCAGGGGACACGGACTCTGGCTGCTTCTGTTAAATCATTAGGGTCTTCTCCAACACCATCTTTTGAAAGCATCTGTTCTTTGGCACTCAGCCTTCTTTATGGTCCAACCTCACATGCGTACATGACTACTGGGAAAACCATAGCTTTGACTAGATGGACCTTTGTCATGTGACTCTGGCACCCCCACTCCAGTACTCTTGCCTGGAAAATCCCATGGACGCAGGAACCTGGTAGGCTGCAGTCCATGGGGTAGCCAAGAGTCAGACACGACTGAGTGACGACTTCACTTTCAGTTTTCACTTTCATGCATTGGAGAAGGAAATGGCAACCCACTCCAGTGTTCTTGCCTGGAGAGTCCCAGGCACGGGGGAGCCTGGTGGGCTGCCGTCTGTGGGGTCGCACAGAGTCAGACATGACTGGAGTGACTTAGCAGCAGCATATGACTCTAGAAAATGTTTGAATGAATAGGTGACTTCAAAGAATTTAAAGGAAAAAACGATGAACTTCTGAAAGAGCTCATACATTTTTTTTTTTGGCTGTCATTGGTAATGAGATAGATAGTCATACACACAAAATTGTTTGGGGGTACTGCTGAAAAGCAGGAGAGAGGATTTGAGTAGAGAAATGTTAGTGAGATCAGCCTTTTCTTCTCAAGATTTAATTTAAAGCTATATGAAATTATTACACTTACCTTGGGAGAAACTCAGCCCACCTCAAAATATTATTAAACCATATTTTAACTGTGGTCATGATTATTCTTTTTATTTATTAAGTGCCTACTTTGTGCAGAAACACAGTCTTTCTAACACAAATTTCCCCCCCTTTTTTTTCTTAAATGTATTAAGGCATAGCTTACACATAATAAACTTTACCAATTTCAAGTGCCCAGTTTGATGACTCCCAGCATTTGTGTGCCGCCTATAATCACCGTCATGGTCAAGACACCGAACCGTTATTTCATCCTACACTCTCTCCTCTGCCCTCTTTGTTTCCATCCCCTCCTCCCACCTTCAATCTTAGAGAACCACTGATCTGCTTAGGGTCTAACAGTCACTTAAAGTAACATTAATCAGGAATTCCCTGGAGGTCAACTGCCCTTCCACTGCAGGGGGCCCCAAGTTCAATCCCTGGTCAGGGAACTGAGATCCCACAAGCTTCAAGGCATGGTAAAAAAGAAAAAACAACCCCCCAAAACAGTAATTGTGAGAGTCAAGAATTTTTAAAAATTTTTACCAAAGAGGAGAAATGAGAAAGAAATTGGTAACCTAGCCAGCCAGACTGCAGCCTTGAGACAAATCGCAGCTTCACTGGACAATGAGTTAGCCCGCCTGGAGGCCCAGGGTTGGGGGTCACAAGACTGGGTGCTCTAAGAATTCTTTTTCTTTGTACAAAGAAAAACCTTTTTTTGTGATTACAGAAAAAGAAGGCAAGGGTTTACGTATTCAGTTCAGATATACATCCTGCCTACTGGGTTTCTGATCATGCATCTGGACTAATTTTTTAAAATATTTCTTTAAAAAATTTTTTATTTATTTGGCTGTACCAGATCTTCATTGTGGTTTTGTGGGATCTAGTTCCCCAACCAAGGATTGAACCCAGACCCCCTGCGTTGGGAGCATGGACCCCTAGCCATTGGACCACCAGCAAGTCCCTGGACTCATTTTTAATCTAGTATCGTAAAGAATCCCTGGACCTTCCCCCTCCCCCCATCTCAGAAGATTCTCAAAGGCCATGCTGCTTGAAGATGAAGCAGTAAGTAAAGAAAATTCTGCCTCAGAGGATGTTTTCTTTTTCTGAAGCTATTAATTATAAAGCTCCAAGTCCCTGATTTACAAGGAACTAAAGAGTCCCACTAAGATTTATAGCCCAAACTGAAACACAGAAATGGTGGTAAGTCTATGAGAAACTAAACAAAGACAAGAATGTGGAGATTTTATGTGGTGCTGTCAGGCGGGTCGTCACTTCTCCATGAGGGCACCCAGCAGGCACTGTTTGGGTCCCAAGGTGTCACTGAGGAAGACAGGCAAACTCCTGCTGCCTTCTGGGAGGCAGCGGCTCACGCTCTGGTCTCGGGAGGTGGGAATGAGTAACATGGGTCCTCTCAGAGGATGAACAAACAGCAGGGCCAGGACAGCTGGGATGGGGTAGGGTGAACACTTTGGGTAATGGTCTCGGACAGCTCTGAGGAGGTGATCTTTCAGCTGAGACCCCCCGCAAAACAAAAAGGAACCAGCTTTTGCTAGAGAAAGAGCATTATAAAAACCAGGACCAGCACGTGTAAAGGCCCTGAGGTGGCAAAGAGGCTCGTGTTCAGGAAAAGGGCAAAGGTAGCCCGTGCTCAGTGGCCAAGGTGGAGACGGATGGGAGCTGAGGGTGAGAGATGAGAAGCCCTGCTCCAAAATATGCAAAACCTGAGCCCCCTTGGAAACGAAGTGGCGAAGCCAGCTGTGCACGTCAGGCTGGGCCGTAGCTGGGAAAGCTTACTTTGGCAAAATCGCTTCTTATTTCCTTGGATACTGATCATAGATGAGCTGCCTGGGAAGGTAGAGCTAGTCTAGCCCAACCTCCTCATTTTACAAAGGAAGGAACAGAGACCCAGAGGGTAAAGTTCTTCCCTCATAACCTCGAGGAATTATTTGCAGTTCATTATTGTTACCGGAAGGATTTGGGGGGTAGTGGCGGGGAGTCCAGCTGCTTGCTGCTCAGAAGGCAATAAACAGGCCAGGTTGGTGGAAAGTTTGTTTTATTTCAGGTGGCAGCACCTGTAGGGGGAGGGTGGCAGACATCTGTGCAAAGGCCAACTCCCCCACCACCCCGGCCACTGACAAGCAGGGGGTGAGAGCATTTATAGACGGAGTCGGGGGTGGGGGGCTACGTGCAGAAACAGCGCAGTCATCTCCAACAGCCTCAGACTGGTCGTCAGTGGCCCGACCAGCAGCATCTTGGTGGTTGTATGCACAGTTAATCTTCAGTTGCGGGTTGCACTGCTTCCCATTTCTTTGCGGTCAGTTCACTCAGAATATTATCTGCAGCCCTTGGGAAAGAACTAAAGGTCTTTGACTGTGCTTAACGACTGCATTAATATTTAGTCTTCTTTGACTGTTTTCCTTTGTTTCAGCATTTCTCACTTCTCTGATTAAACTTATCCTTTGACTCAAGTTTGAATAAAAGCAAAAGGCAGGCAGAGGCCATGGTGGGTGGGGCAGCGGGGGGGTGTGTGTGTGTGTGTGTGTGTGTGTGTGTGTGTGTGTGTGTGTGCGGCACAAGGACCATATGGCCCTGCTCTATTTTATTATCTCAGGTTGAGAGATCAGTTTCCACCCCCTGTATAAAGAGCTGCTGGCGAGTGAGCCTGGCAAGGGGGAGGGAGTTCAGAGGAGGTTGACCAAAATCCAGATATTTGATGGTACACAGCAACTGGGAGGTGGGAACACGGACACACGTCTGCCCTGAGTGGGAGAAGTGAGCACAGCTCTTGAGCAGGCTTGCAGCTCTGGGAAAATGAAGTCCAAAACGGGAAAGAACTCAATTGTCACTGAATGGGTTCCCAGATGAACAGACTGCAGCCTCTCCAGACAGTGGAATACTATGCAGCAATGAAAAGGAACAAACTGTAGATCCATGCAGTAACGTGGGTGACCCTCAGACATGCTGAGCAAAGCAGCCAGCTGCTGTTTTGCAGGAAAGTCTGAGTCAGGCAAAACTAATTGATAGTTGTCTGGGGCCAGGAGTGGAGCTCGGTGGCTAAGTGCGCTGAGGGAGCTTCTGTGGATGATGAACATCTTTATATCTTAATCGCAGTGGTATACACATGTATACACGTTTGTCAGAAGTCTTTTAGGTCTTTCTTAGTGTCAGTAAATTATGTCTCAATAAATTTGATTCTAAAAATTTTAGAAAGGAAAGAGGAAAGTAAAGCTTTTGGTTAAACTACTGTTCACTGGCTAAATGGTTATAGAGCACCTCTTGTGCGTGTGAACAAGGTGCCATAACAGGTGCCAAGCAGCTGTTTGTGCCAAACATGGTGGGGCAGAGGACTGACGAACCCCATGGTTCCCTCCTCCAGAAGACTGTCCCCCTATTCTCTGTACCTAGCCCGGCAGCCACCCAGAGACCACAGTCAGCACCCAAGTCCAGGAAGGAACGGGGATCACTCAGGAGAAAAACAGCTCTTCCTTTTGGCCTAGGAGGACCTAAAAATCCCTCAAGCAGAGGGAATGGGAAGGAGATGGGACTGGTTCATCCTGACCCAAATGCACCCACCTCTCTGTTTAGTAACCAACTCCCGTCTGTCTTGGTTGATACAGTTTGCTCACATAATTTTGCTGAGCGCCGGTCTGAGGTCTGAGCAATGTTTGGCTCTAACTTGCCAAGTTCATCGATCAATATGTTTATATCTAATTCCTCAAGTTTGTCCGGCCTCCACTACTGCGTATATGTGTGCACAGGGCATATGAGGAATCCTGGGCAGTGGACAGCAGCTTTTTACAGATACACACGTGTCTCTACAGAAGGACAGTTTCTATGTGTGGACTTTTACCTACAGTCATACTGTGAAGAGATGGCAGTTTCTATTTAATATTGCACAGATAGGGGCATCTGAACGCACACTGCTCTGGACATCTAGAACATGGTGTAGTGCTTTTAATTTTTTGAGAAATGAATAAGCCATATCAGAGATAACATCAGGGCCCAGCCCACAGTGGCCGGGTTCTTCTCCACAGGTAAGGATGATACTGTTATTTGGTATCACCCCGCTTCTCAGACCTGGAGGAAGGAGTAAAAGGGTTCAGAAGACCATCCTCCTGGACCAGCTGAGGGGACAGCAGCAGGTAGGCAGCCCTAGTTCATCCTCTTCATTCTATTATTTTTCTTTCTTCTTTCTGAAGCTTATGAGATTGATCTGCCACGTGGAAGCGGCATCACAGTCCTCCTGAAGCCTGGGACCCAGACTCTGCCAGGGAAACTCTGTTACATCGTGTCTAAAAGATGGGAAACCACTCTGTCCATCAAAGCTGGAGAGAAAAAGGTCTTTTCCTTTAGTTGCCAGGATCCACATAATTACTTCGTTATCGAGATCCAAAAGAATATTGGTAAGTACGCACTCGTGGACTCTTTCGCCTCCCTGTCTCTTCTTTCCAAGCTGACCCAGCCTCTACTACTAGAGAGGTGAGACCCGTTCTGAAATTCTGCACTCTCTTTAGCTTGTATGTGGCCAGTCACAGTCCTAAGCGTTTTGCATGGTTTTAGGGTTTGTTTGTTTGTTTTTCTTTTAATCCTCAAAGCAGCCCTAAGGAAAGTTCTCAAAGGAAGTCACTTGCCTAAGATGGCACAGCTGGTGTGTCTCAGCAAGACAGGAACCCCGAGTATTTGGGAATTCTGGGTCCAGAGTGTCTGCCTGCCACCACGCCACACTATCCCATCGCAGAGCTATGGATCCTTGGGTGATGCTCTGTCTGATGTGCTAAAAACATCTGGCTGAGCAGGAGCGGAAGTCAAGGGAGCTGGAGGACAGAAGAATTGGAAGATTGAGGAGCTAAGAGTGGGGCAGTGGATCCACTAGTTACAATGGGAAAAAACCAGGAGCTTTGCCTAGGGACCTGGTTTGACTTCAAGTGCCAGGGCGACTGATTATGTGCCTTGATCACATGGCTTCATATAAGTTCATGAGTTCAGCTAACTTCATATAAGTTACTCGCTTTGAATTTCGTTTTCTAGTCTGTAAAACAAGAGTCATTGTACCAACCAATAAGGATGTTTTCAGGATGAAATAAAATAATGGATTGAGGTGTATGACATACTGGCATTCAATAAACTACAGATACTTGGTATTATTAATGATAAGTTGAGTTTGGGATAGGAGATTGACATAAGAAATACTAATCAGGCAGAAAGAATTAAAGGTATACTTTCCTAATTATTTTAAGGTGGCATGCCAATGAGGGAACTAATAGATATATTAACAACAAGGAGAACACTATTTTGACGTAATCAAAGTCATACTAAGAACATTTCTTCCCCTTTAACTGAAAATAGATGAATTGGAGTAGATCATGAAGGAAGAAGAATAAAATAAACCTTGAGAAGAAGGAATTCATAAAAATAAAAAGAGAAATTCGAGTACTTAAAAGCAGTTTTTAAAATTATGTTCATGGACTTGCCCCGCGGTCCAGTGGTTAAGAATCCGCCTGCCAATGCAGGGGACACAGGTTCAGTCTCTAGTTCAACTGAGCCCATGTCCCACAGCTACTGAGCCCGCGCTCCACAACAAGAGAAGACCCAGCTGTGAGAAGCCTGTGCTGCAGCTAGAGAGTAGCCCCCACTCAGCACAGCAGTGAAGACCCAGTGCAGCCAGACAGACGCGTTCATAACCAAAGCCAAGACCTGGTTCTTTGTAAAGGCCAATTACATAGACGAATCTCTGACTGGTCTCCAGGAAAGAAGAAAGAAAGATGGCAAATATATAACACTGAATGTATAAATATGGATTTAATGACATATAGAAAGCAGATTGCTGAAACTGTAAGAGACTGATAATAATTGTGAAAATCTGAATGACAAAATGATTTCCAGGGAAAATTTACTGGGCCAGATTGACTCAAAGAAAGGGAGGGAATGTGAATAAGTATATAATCAAGGAGGAGACTGGAAAAAATGTCCAATGTGAAGGAGAAAGGGTTTGGCAGAGATGGTTTCACAGAAGTGTCCTATAAAGCTCCAAGTAGAGATAATTTCTGTGATATTTAAACAGTTCCAGAGGAAGGTTGACAAACCTTTTTCTGTAAAAGGCCAGAGAGTAAATATCTAGACGTTCTATGCCAGATGGTGTCTGTCACAACTCCTGCTCTGCTATGATAGCACAAAATCAGCCATAGACAATAGGTAAACAAATGGGCAATGAACATCCCGTGTTTATTTGTAAGAACAGATGTTTGCCTGGATCGGGCCTATGAGCTGTGGTTTGTCAAACCCCATTCTAGAACGTTGAAAGAGGTGAAGTTTTACAGTTCATTTTCTAAGGTCCTTAAAACCCTGATGTCAAACTCTTCCACTGCATAAAAACAAAATAGACTAATCTCTTATGAATATGCTTTGCCCCCCAAATCCCAAGTAAAATAGAAGTATATCAGATCCAAAAATTGCCTGGAAAGACCAAAGCAACAAGAGCAGGAGGACTTGTTGGAAGACAGGCTAGTTCTAGCCATTAGCCCGTCAGCTCAATGTACTGCAGCATGTGAGCATGTGAAAGGGAAGAACTGCAGCTGATTTTTTTTCAATAGTGTGTATTTATTTTTGGCTGTGCTGGGTCCTCGCTGCTGAGCATGGGTTATCTCAAGTTTCAGAGTGTGGGGGCCACTCTTGATTGCGAGGTTCGGGCTTCTCGTTGTAGTGTCTTTTCTTGCTGCGGAGCTCAGGCTGTAGGCACGTGGGGTCAGTAGTTTTGGCTCCTGGGTTAGTTGCCTTGTAGCATGTGGAATCCTCCCAGACCAAGGTTCGAACCCCTGTTGCCTGCATTGCCACATGGATTCTTAACCACTGGACCTCCAGGGAGGTCCACACTTGATCATCTTAATAGGTGATTTTAAATGATTTTAATAAAGTGATCTCGCACGCATGCTCAGTCACTTCAGTCATGCCCGACTCTTTGCAGTGCAATGGACTATAGCCTACCAGGCTCCTCTGTCCATGGATTCTCCAGGCAAGAATCCTGGAGTGGGTTGCCCTGCCCTCCTCCAGGGGATCTTCCCAACCCCGAGATCAAACCTGCATCTTTTGCATTGCAGGCTTCTTTACCGCGGAGCCAACAGGGAAGCCCCAAAACACTCTTAGTAAACCAGAAATAGAGGAATGTTTCCTTAATCCAATAAATTGCATTCATCAAAAACCAATAGCAGAGACTTCCCTGGCGATCCTGTGGTTAAGATTCCATGCTTCCACTGCAGAGGGCATGGATTTGATCCCTGATAGGGGAAGTTCCGCTTGCTGCACAGTGTGGCCAAAAAAAAGAAATAACAAGTATATTTAACCATCAGACATAGAAGCATTACCAGTAAAACAAGGAACAACATAAGGATTCCCACTGTGCATGCTTTTGGGCGGCAATATTCAAAAGTTCTGTTTAAGTATTTAGAGATAATCTTAATAAATACATAGGATGTATATGAAGCAAAGTATACAATTTTCCTGAAAGACCAAAGAGAAGATGTAAGTAGATGGAGAGATGTTCCCATGTTACCTGATGAAAATTTCAGTATTTTTTGTGTCGCTTCTCCCCAAAATTAATTTATGAGTTTAAGTAAGTTACAGTTAGAATGTCAGTGAAGCTTTCACATAGGGGAGGAGACTATTGATATACTTAGAATTCAAAGAAATGGTATATTGCTATTAAGGAATGAAGGAAATCTATGTATTAATGTTTGACATGGAAAGATACCCCTGGTTGCTTTGTTCCATGCAAAACAATGCACCTTTCAGCAGGAGAATGGTTTTTATAGTTTATTGCTGTTATTTAGTCCCTAGGTTGTATCTGACTCTTTTTGGACCCCATGGACTGTAGCCTGCCAGTTTCCTCTGTCCATGGGATTTTCCAAGCTAGAATACTGGAGTGGGTTGCCCCTTCCTATTCCAGGGGATCTTCCCAAACCAGGGATTGAACCCGTGTCTCCTGCTTGACAGGCGGATTCTTTCTCACTAAGCTATTTAATTTCACTTATTAAATACACAGAATCATACAGAGCCTCACGTCTGGAGGATTAAACACCAAAATGCTATCCTTATATTATTTCTCTAGTGAGTAGGGGAGGGAAACAGGTGACATCCATTGTCTTCTTTCTGTTCCTCTGTACTGTCGTTTTTTTACAAGCAGGCATTACTTTTATAATCAGTTAAGTCAAGAAAATGCCATCTTGCAAAAAGGAAAAAGATACTACAATCATATCTCACAAGACACATCTCCTGAGACTTGTCTCACACAGTTTCCCGAATAATAAAAACCCATGCCCGTAGTTTTTGAAAATAATATGAAAATAACATTTTTAGAATTATAAATCTACACACTGGAATCAAGTTCAGTGTTCTGCTTACCTCTGGTTTTAAAAACCTTTCTGAATAAACATTCTGAAAGTTTCAATGTTTCCCCTCTGCTGTCATCCCTTCTTTTTTAAAAAAGAAGTTTAACTTCTATTTTATATTAGATATAACTGATTTACAATGTCATCCCTTCTTGAATGACTCCATTAAAGCTAATGAAAGTAGAAGTCTGTGCAAGGGAACTGAGGTGTGAGTCACTTCAGAAATGACACTTCTCCATCCTCTGGCTAAGGAATCATTTGTTATGTAAACCTTTTTACACTGGACGGGGAACTGAAGACTTGGAAGCTCCAAAATCACTGCAGATGGTGATTACAGCCATGAAACTAAAAGATGCTTACTCCTTGGAAGGAAAGTTATGACCAACCTAAATAGCATATTAAAAAGCAGACATTACTTTGCCAGCAAAGGTCCGTCTAGTCAAAGCTATGTTTTTTCCAGTGGTCATGTATGGATGTGAGAGTTGGACTGTGAGGACAGCTGAGCGCCGAAGAATTGATGCTTTTGAACTGTGTTGTTGGAGAAGATTCTTGAGAGTCCCTTGGACTGCAAGCAGATCCAACCAGTCCATCCTAAAGGAAATCAGTCCTGGGTGTTCATTGGAAGGACTGATGTTGAAGCTGAAACTCCAGTACTTTGGCCACCTGATGTGAAGAGCTGACTCATTTGAAAAGACTGTGATGCTGAGAAAGATTGAGGGCAGGAGGAGAAGGGGACGACAGAGGATGAGATGGCTGGATGGCATCACCGACTCAATGGACATGAGTTTGGGTGGACTCTGGGAGTTGGTGCTGGACAGGGAGGCCTGGCATGCTGCAGTCCATGGGGTTGCAGAGAGTCGGACACGACTGAGCCACTGAACTGAACTGAACTGAACTGGGCTGAACTTGTGTGTCCATTCTGAAAACTGAGCTCTTAGCAACACATTAAAAAATGTCCATACGACCTGACAGCCGCAGGGTCACATGACTGGTGGCAGGGCTGTGGCTGAGAGACGGAGCTTTTTTGTTCCAGGTACTTGGTATGGAATTAAGTCAGAATCACTGCCTTAGTTGGGTTAAGTGATCCCATAAGAATACGGAAGCTAGAGAAGCTACTCCGAGCCACATGAGAGGTGTAGCTGAAAGGTAGCCCTGGCTGAATGCACAGTAGCGTTTCTGTGAGCTCCCAAACGTGGATACCATCTTTACCTACACACAAAACCTGGTTTCAGCTGCATTCGTCACCTCGGTCTCTAACCTTGCTTTAGCACTCGAGCAGTGCAGGACACTGGCAAGAGCGCAAGTCAACAAACAAGAGTCTGGGCTTCGGTCCTGGGAGCGTGTGCGCTGTGAGCACCACACACACCACCCAGACCCCAGGGCTGTTTGCAAAAAGTGAGAGGCTTGATGTGCTGACCTCAGAGGTCCTTGCCAGCTCTGAAATTCTCCCATAAGTCCTTTTCAAGTTGGCAGTGGTTTCACGTAGTCCCCCGGAGCAGCAAGAAAAAACGTGCAGATTATTACTACAGTGGCCAGAGTGCTTTGCACCTTTCAGATTCCCTGTGTTGGAGACAAAAGCCACACTGCCTACTTTTCCTTGCTGCCTCCCTGAGACAAAGTTTCTCCCTTTGTTTTTTTTTTTTTTGTTTGTTTGTTTCTTTTTCATTTCTTTTCAGTTGGAGTATGATTGCTTTACCATGTTAGTTTTTGCGTGCAACAACGTGAATCAGCCATAGGTATACTTATATCCCCTCCCTCTTGAGGCTCCCTCCCTCCCCTCTAGGTCATCACAGAGCACCGCGCTCCCTGGGCTATACAGCAGCTTCCCACGAGCTGTGTACCTTGCACAATGTCTGCATGTCAGTGCTCCTCTGTCAGTTCATCCACCTTCTCCTTCCCCCGCCGTGTCCACAAGTCCATCCTCTATGTCCGCATCTCTATTGTCGTTCAGTCACTCAGTCGCGTCTGACTCTTTGCGGCCCCGTGGACTGCAGCACGTCAGGCCTTCCTGTCCCTCCCTCTCTATTCTGACAGCGCCCCTATTTGCTGTCCTGCAAATAGTACCATTTTTTTAGATTCCATATATATTCTTATATCCCCTCCCTCTTGAGGCTCCCTCCCTCCCCTCTAGGTCATCACAGAGCACCGCTCCCTGGGCTATACAGCAGCTTCCCACGAGCTGTGTATCTTGCACAATGTCTGCATGTTAGTGCTCCTCTGTCAGTTCATCCACCTTCTTCCCCCGCTGTGTCCGCAAGTCCATTCTCTATGTCCGCGTCTCTATTGTCGTTCAGTCACTCAGTCGCGTCTGACTCTTTGCGACCCCGTGGACTGCAGCACGTCAGTCCTTCCTGTCCCTCCCTCTCTATTCTGACAGCGTCCCTATTTGCTGTCCTGCAAATAGGTTCATCAGTACCATTTTTTTAGATTCCATATATATGCGTTAATATACAATATTTGTTTTTCTCTTTCTCACTTACTTTGTAAGACAGATTCTAGTTAAATCCACCTCACTGAAAATTCTCCCTTTGTTTTAAAAAGGTTTAGGAAACAAAGTACATCAAAGGATTAGACATTAGCCTTAGGGGAAGAGATTCAACAGCAGTGGTAATAACATACCAGCATTAAAGCCAGGAGGCAAGATGACCTGGCCTCTGGGTTCCAGCCATTAAGGGCTTGTACACTCAGGGCATACTCCATCTGTTGATGACTGCACTGATGGGAAAACCAGTTTTAAGGGTAGAGCTTGGCGCAATGCCTGAAAAATTACGAAATCATGACTTTCGAGATCAAGGAGGTAGGACATTCCAAAGCACAAGCCCCACTGCAAAGGGCCCCCCTCTAGGGGGCTGAGAATGGAGCCACAAGCTGGACTCCACTAACTGAATCTGGAAAACAATGCTGATTTCCCCTGCTCTTCAAAAGCGGAATTCCTGTGACACTTTTTTCACAAGCTGGAATGGTGTAAATCGAAGCAGCAGTTACCACAGGACATATTTTGCTAATGGAGGCACAAAGTTATTTGAAATAAAGCACAGATGCTCACAGATACAGTACAGAGCTGTGACGGCTTGTTGCTGAGAGGCTGACTCTCATTCTAGGGGGGAGAGAGCAAAGCCCACTCCCGAGGTGTGCCCTGCCTCGCTGATGGCTCCCTGCAAAATAAACACCAAGCGCTGTTCACGCTTTCCACCTTTTTTCATAAAAGTAAAAATTCTATTTGGATTTATTTTGGTTCGTGGAAACATGTATTAACGTAAGTCTTTCATAAAAGTGAAGTGGTATAAAGCAAACTTGCAAAAAGTAGGGGAGACATGTAGTTAAGAGGTGACCTTGGTCTGGTCCACTGGAAGCAGAGCCTGACATGGGGATCCTTGTCTTTAAGTCGGGATCAAGAGAGTCCCCTTGGGGGAGGGACTTTCCTAGTGGTCCAGTGGTTAACACTTCGCTTTCCAGTGCAGGAGGTACAGGTTTGATCCCTGGTCGGAGAGCTAAGGTCCCACATGCCTCTCAGCAACAACAAACAAACAAAACCTAAAAACCACCATAACATAAAACAGAAGCAATATTGTAACAAATTCAATAAAGACTTAAAAAAAAATAAAAGGTCCAAAGAAAAAAATCTCTTTAAAAAAAAGGAGAGTTCTTGTTGGAAGGAACATGTGAAGAAGTGAGGAAGGCAGGATAAAATGAGTAAAGTGAGGGATACTTGTGGTTTTAGCTGCAGCTGAACTGGAGCTTGAGCGACAGTTGCCGGGCTGGGTCATGTGAAAAGGGGCAGAGGGTCAGGCTGGTGGTGACTGAGGCTTCCCCTGTGGCCCTGTGAAAAAGAACACACCTGCTGACGCAGGAAATGCAAGTTCAGTCCCTGGGTCGGGAAGATCCCCTGGAGGAGGGAACGGCAACCCACTCCGGTGTTCTTGTCTGGAGAATCCCATGCACAGGGGAGCCTCGTGAGCTGTGGTTCATAGGGTCACAAAGAATCGGACACGACTGAAGATCTCTGGGCTGCCACCCTCTGAGGGGATGCGAGGCGGGGGGCAGGGAAGGGCAAGGAAATCTCTCAGGCTTTTCTGCCCCAAAGCAGTTCCCTCCGGCCAAGGCACTTCCCCAGAGAGGGACACACTCCTGAGCCATTGGCAGGCAGCATTCACGTAGCCAGGAGATGGGAGGCGGGGGTCGGAAATGATTTGGGGATGATTCAAGGGCATTACATTTATTGTGCACCTTACGTAGCCAGGAGATGGGGGGTTGGGGGGGCGGAAGTGGTTTGGGGATGATTCAAGGGCATTACATTTATTGTGCACCTTATGTCTATTATTTTTGTAGCCTTTATTTTTTTACCTTTTTAAAACAGTTGTCTGGTTTTAACTGGAGGATGATTGCTCTACAGCGCCGTGCTGGTTTCTGCCAGTTGTTCAGTCGCTCAGTTGTGTATGGCTCTGCAACACCATGGACTGCAGCATGCCAGGCTGCATGCTGGCATCCCTCCCTTCCTTTACCGTCTCCCCAGAGTGGCTCAGACTCATGTCCGCTGAGTCAGTGATGCCATCCAACCATCTCATCTTCTGCCGCCCCCTTCTCCTCCTGCCCTCAGTCTTTCCCAGTGTCAAGGTCTTGTTTTTTCCTGCTACACAACATGAATATTTCTACTATTACCAAATCAGCGCCACCTCAGATCATCAGGTGTTAGATCCCAAAGGTTGGGGACCCTTGCACTCCAGGGGCTGAAGAGGTGGGGCAGTGAGGGCCCAGCAGCATTTGTGACCAGACCATTTTGTGACTGTGTTTCAGACTGCGTGTCAGGCCACTGTCCCTTTGGGGAGGTTCATCTTCAGCCTTCCACGTCGGTGTTGCCCACCCTCAACAGAACCTTCATCTGGGACATCAAAGCGAGCAAGAATGTCAGTCTCGAGCTGCAGTTCTCCCGGTCACGCCTGAGGCAGATCGGGCCGCTGGAGGACTGCCCGGATGGAGTCACTCACCGCATCAGCGGCCGCGTGGACGCCAGCACGATGGTCAAGATCGGGACCTTCTGCAACAACGGCACTGTGTCCCGGATCAAGATGCAAGAGGGAGTGAACCTGGCTTTGGACCTGCCTTGGTTCCACAACAGAAACGTCTCTGGCTTCAGCATCGCAAACGGCTTGTCGATAAAACGTGAGCTTGCCCACCCCCATCTCCCCCCTCTAGTGGTTGAGGTTGAAACCTACAAAATCAGCCTCGCTCTCCATCAGAAACAGTCTGATGGCGGCAGTTTTGTGACTCCATCTGACCCCTTAAAGCACATCCCACTCTGCTGTAAGCACGCGGGCCGCCTGGTGTGAGCCCACCCTTCTCTGTTACACAGACCAGGTGGCGACTCTTTCCTGTGTCCTTGGTAAGTAGACTTGTGTTCAAGAAGCAGGACGGGACTGGCTGCGCAGACCTACCGCTCCGTGGCTCTGCTTCCCATGTCTTTGTCCTGTCTTCTGTCTCTTTCATATTTTCTCGAATCATATC
The DNA here is from genome assembly GCA_006408675.1 of Madoqua kirkii. Taxonomy (NCBI): domain Eukaryota; kingdom Metazoa; phylum Chordata; class Mammalia; order Artiodactyla; family Bovidae; genus Madoqua; species Madoqua kirkii. The sequence continues at coordinate 39,202 of SJYC01094622.1, forward strand.
GGCGACGGTGTGCCAAAGCTGGCTCACCGCAGCTCTGAGTGCCAATCACGAAGTGTTCTGGAATTTCGTGAGCTGGTAGTAAACAGAGCAATTATTTCAACTTTATTAACTTATAACTAGATAAATTAGTGTAGGAGCAAAGGTAATAAGAACTTGAAGCTCATCCCTTCTTAGTTACTGCAGTTTACTCTTCTCTGTGCTCTGAGGGTGGGTATGCTGATTGGATCTGTATGGTAAAAATCCTGTGTTATGGGAGAGGCTGTCCACACTCCCACCTCATGTTCATCCATCTCCTATTGGCAGTTTGGAAGCAGCAACAGTGGGAGTCTTTACACCAAGGAAGTGGGCAGACACTACAAATTAGGGCTTTATTTTTTCCCCTGCTGGGCTGGTTATTAAACATTTACTCACACATGCTGACGTATCCTTATTCTCACTCTTGTTCAGTTGCTTAGTTGTGTCCGACTCTTTGCGACCCCATGGACTGTAGCACACCAGGCTTCCCCATCCATCACTATCTCCCAGAGTTTGCTCAAACTCATGTCCATCGAGTGGGTGATGCCATCCAGCCATCTCATCCTCTTCTCCTCCTGCCCTCCATCTTTCCCAGCATCCGGGTCTTTTTCAGTGAAAGGTGGCCAAAGTACTAGGGCTTCAGCCTCAGCATCAGTCCTCACAGTGAATCTTCAGGGTTGATTTCCTTTAAGATTGACTGGTTTGATCTCCTCTACCTTGAGTATAAGCATGCCATATCCAGACCCAATCAATGCTCAGAACCTGAGACCTTGCCCTTCACCTCTTCTCTAACCCCGGTCCCTTCAGCCACGAATGACCAAGGCAGAGTGTGATCACCTCCTATTCTCTCCTTTGGGTTCCACCCCCACAGGCCTGTGCATCATCGAGTCTGTGTTCGAGGGTGAGGGCTCGGCCACTCTGATGTCCGCCAACTACCCAGCCGGCTTCCCCGAGGACGAGCTCATGACGTGGCAGTTTGTCATCCCCGCGCCCCTGCGGGCCAGTGTCTCCTTCCTCCAGTTCACCGTCTCCAACTGCGTGAAGAAGGAGGAACGAGTGGAGTACTACATTCCAGGCTCCACCACCAACCCCGAGGTGTTCAAGCTGGAGGACCAGCAGCCCGGGAACATGGCCGGGAACTTCAACCTCTCTCTGCAGGGCTGTGACCAAGATGCGCAGAATCCAGGCATTCTCCGGCTGCAGTTCCAAGTCTCCGTCCAGCATCCACAGAATGATAGCAGTAAGTGAGCCGCACCTTCCTCCCCCCTCCTCCCCCTCCTTCCTTCCTGGAATCTCTTGCCTGGGGCGAGGTTCCTTCCTACTTCTCTCTGTAAGTCAGTCACACTTGGACTCTGGACCCTGTAAGACTTTCAGGAAGTGCGTTGCTAGTGACACCAGGTCACTGGGTGAATGCGGAGCATGCCTCCATTTCAGCACGATAAGCTAAGATGATCCTTCGTTCAGGGTGCTGAGTTTTTAATAAAGACATTGGAAGGTTACGCTCTAGAGCTCATGTCTTGACTGACCCGCCAGTGAATCAGGATGTCACCGATACTGTGAGGAGTACTAATAACACTCTCATTGGCTGAATGCCCCATACTACGGGCACACACTTTGCATGCCAAGTCCTGCCCTAGGCACACCACTCACGTGGTCCCACCTAATCCTTATTATAGTCTCGTAAGGGAGACGGGTTGTCTTCATTTGCTCCTTGAAATTGTTTGTGTATTTTTGACTGCGCGGTCTTCGCTGCTGCAAGCGGGCTGTCTCTAGGTTTCAGTGACTGGGCGCGACCCTCCCTCGTGGTGCACGCGCTTCTCGCTGTGAGGGCTTCTCTTGTTGTGGACCGTGGGCTCCAGGAGCACGGGCTTCAGTGGTTGCACACGAGTAGTGACGCACAAGCTCTTCCTGGAAGAGGGATCCAACCTGTGTCCCTTGCATTGGCAGATGGGTTCTTACCTGCTCTACCTGCAGGGACGTCCCAAGAGTTATCTTCATTTATCGATGACAAACCAGAAGGTTCGGGGAGGTTAGGACACTAGCCCAACATCACACAGCTTGCCAGGAGCAGAACGTGCAGCCTGTGCTTCTGGACCACACAGAACCCCAGGTTCTGTGACGGTGAGGTTGCGTATCATTCCACACTCATTTACTGAGATGCCGTGAACCTCGAGAAGGGTTGTCAGGGCCAAAACTACAGCAAGGCGACGTGCCCAGGGCACAGCACTGGAGGAGGCCCCAGCCCTGATGAGCACACTCTCACAGAGCCCCTACCCGTGGGTCAGTACGAGGCCAGCCCTGACAGCAAGCACCGCCTTAATACTTGCCCCCTGGGTTCCCTGGCCTCACAGGAGGGGAGTGGCGTAGATATTGAGAAAAAGGTGCAGGATAATTTCAGAGGGGCTCTTCTCGGGGGTTGTCTATGAGCTGGAGTCTGTGGGTTGTGACAGGTGGCCTTGAACCAGGACCTCTCTGACATGTGTTAAGGATGGGTCCTGCCCACAGGCTCCTTTTCATCCTTACCTTTATCAGTGTTTACTTCGAGAAGTAGGCAGAAACAGGCAGAGAAAATAAGTGGGAGTATGGACCGGCAGGCCTGGTAAATATCTGCCAAATGATCACACAGGATCCACTCCCAGATTTGCCCATCTGATGCTGTCTTGGGAGTGCCCGCTCAGCACCCACTTGGAGCCTGGCTCCTGGAGAAGCCTCAGTTCCATCATATCTTGGCCCAAGATTTCTTCTCATTCACAAGAACCGTGTACAAGACATAACGTTATATATAGACGTGTGTGTATCCACTGATGACTCCGTTGTCATCAGTGTTAGCAGAATGTTGAAAACAGCCATCGGAGGGATCAGAAATGGACTGGGTTTGAGTTGTAGAAGACGGAGGGATTTGTTTACCATCTCGATCATAGTGAAGTGCTACTGATGAATTCTGTTTTCTGAAACATCAGCTGGGTTGAAAGCTACATCTGATCAAACTGTTAAGCATGCTATTACCAGCATCAAGAAGGATACAGCTTTAGTTTTGAGGTAAATAGTGGTTGACTGCAATTTAGATGTGTTTAGCAGCATCAAGGCGTTACATCAAGCAGGGTTTGCATTTTTCTAGACTACTGAGTGAACCTGGCTGGCAGAAGTATCTTTTTGATTTGATTTGATTATTTTTGGTTGCAGTGGGTCTTCATTGCTTTGGGTGGGCTTTTCTCTAGTTGCAGTGAGCAGGGGCTGCTCTTCCTTCCGGTGTGTGGGCTTCTCACTGCGGTGGCGTCTGTCTGGAGCACGGGCTGTAGGGCACGCAGGCCTCAGTAGCTGCAGCTCCTGGGCCATAGAGCACAGACTCAGTAGTCGGGGCTCATGTATTTAGTTGCCCTGTGGTATGTGGGGTCTTCCCAGACCCGGAATCACACCCATGTCAACTCCGTTGGCAGATGAACTCTTACCCACTGTACTGTCAAGGGTGTCTAGCAGAAGTATCTTTAGAGATAAAATTAGTCGGAGCTGGGTGCCCTGAGAGCTCTGAGTTTCTGGACATCTCCATCTTTGAAACCCAACGTGGACCCTACATTTCAGGACATTGTGCAAGGCATCCAGCCCTGTCCACTTACACGTCTGTCAGGTTCTATAAATACGTGTGGACAGCTTGTCTTGCAGGCAGCATAGCCCGGCAATCAAGGGCACTCACTCTGGAGTTGGCCTCCGAGAAGTTAAAATCCTGGCTCCCCTACTCACTGTGTGAGCCCAGGCAAGTCACTTCACTCCTGTGTGACGCAGTTCATCTTCCGGTGGAGCTAATAAGCCTGCCCTCGTAGGGGTGCTGTGAAAATGCAGTGAGGTGGCAGGGGTGCCTGGCAGGTCGTAAGCACTGTCTGAATGTTATCCTGCCAGGTGCCAGGTCAGGGAAGGGAGGCAGAGTCGAACAAGACACGGCACTTGTCCTTAGAGGCTAGCTGGCAATCCAGAAGGCAGACGAGATTTGTAGGAGGCTGGTGGTCCCTTCCCAGAGGAGCTTCTTCTATCTTCTTTTCATGTCTTGTTGATTTAATAATTGCACTCTTTGTGCGCTGTTGATGTGACGTGGTCACCGTGTGGGTGGCCGTTTCTCCACAGGCTCCTCTGGGGCTGCAGCGCATCGCTGCAGGGGCCCCGGACCCCCGGTAGGCTGAGCATCACTGGGACGGGCGGAAGTCTTCAGGGCCGGGTCTCGCGGTTCTGCTCCAGCCGATTCTGTCTGTCATTTTCATGCCTCCCGGCATCAGCTGGTGGTAACAAATGCCGTTGGCCTTGTTTCTCACTTTCTTGCACAGATGATAGAAGTTTCAGAGGAAATTTTGGCTGGCATCTCTACCCACTTGGCTGTCTTCCCCGCCTTGGCACTGTCTCGCACTTGTATTGGCAGAAGGGTCATCATCTCCATCCTTTCCTGAGTGCTGGTGGTGGACTAATCCCGACTTGCGGTTGGCTGTTCGGTGCTAGGAGCTGGTTACTCCACGCTTGTGGTTGTTCTGTACCCACGGTTGGCCAGTTCATATCTGTGTTAAACTCTTACGGACTGCTAATAACTTCAGCCATGCTGGAGCCTCCCACTGTGTCCATGCTGGGGTTCCTGATCTCCCTACATATACCTTCTCCTAGGCAATGAAGAGGGCCTCCCAGGCGGCATAGTGGTGAACAATCTGCCTCCCAATGCCGGAGACCCGAGAGACACGAGTTTGATTCCTGGGTCAGGAAGATCAATGGGTCAGAAAGATCCCCTGCAGCAGGGCATGGCAACCCACTCCAGTATTCTTGCCTGGAGAATCCCATGGACAGAGGAGCCTGGCGGGCTACAGTCCACGGGATGGCAAAAGTTGGACACAACCAAGGTGACTTGGCGCACTCACATGCTAACTTAAGAACCAGATGGAAGAGATGCATGGGTGTGTGGGAAGGAGGGCAGAGCTTCCAGGCCCTCTCCCCAAATCTCCACGTTCACTCACCTGCAAGCCCCCCAGAAGCAGTTTCAGGGGCAGGTAACGGGGTTCAGAGCAGGGAGCGTGCCTCAGGCTTGGGGGGTGGGGTACCAAGAGGAGACTCGTGACAGAGCCTGGCCCTTTGCAAGCTGCCCAGGAGGCCCCAGACAGGATGTGCCCCTAGTGGCCACAGGAAAGGAACACATATGTGCTGTTTATGCTCTTTGCTTTTTTTAAATTTCCTTTCTTTGGCTGCGTCTGGCAGCACGTGGAATCTTAATTTTCTGACCAGGGATTGAACCTGCACACTCCGTATTGAAAGTAGGGGGTCTTAACCATCAGACCACTAGGGAAGTCCCTCTGCTCTGTCTTAATTTTGGAGATGAGAAAAGAGCTAGAGGTTGTGGTGAGAGGGACTTCAAGAGCCTTGATCTTGCTTTGTCCCAGCAGAAAGAAGCAGATGCCCAGACCACCACACCAGGAGCCCCCATTAGAATGGCTTGCACTCATCACGAACCATGTCCCGATCATCCATCTGATCATCCATCTGTCCATGTCTGGGTCCTGCTAAAGACCCCATCAGGCATTTGTGTTATTCCTCTATCTTCCTACTCTCAGCAGTATCCAGCACATTCCAGGCCCTCCGTAAACCCTGTTTCACTACTCTCAGGAGGCCCCCTTTTATCCAAAGTGGTTCAAGACCCAGATGCATGCTCCAAAGGCACCACGCCTCAGAAGGGGCAAGGGTGGCATACAGTGGCGGCACCGAGAGCACGGCTGCGGGGAAGTCAGACAAGGGCAAGAGAAGCAGAACCAGAGCAGAGGCAGAGCTGGGAGACCTTCTCAGGCCACACAGGGCGGCTCTCACAGCCACCTTGCAAAGGCAGAGCCTCGGCAGGGGCAGAGGCAGCTGTCAGAGGCACCCAGACCCTTATCATCCATCCATCCAATAGGACCTAACTATAGTCGGCTCAGACTGCCAAAAAGAGAAAACCCAACTTAATGAATGTGGACAGCAGGAAGGTACTACATTGAGCCTCACTGCCCCTCAAAGCCCTTTTCTCAACCTCTGTACTTTGCTAAAAATATCAACTAGGCTCACACTAGACCCAGACAGCTCCTGCAGAGATCGTCTTTCCTTGGCTTGACCACAAGCATCCTCTGTCTTCAGACAGTAATGTGCAAGCTGTCCCAGACTCGAAGAATCACTGATCTAGCCAGCTGTGACCAGATGTGCGAGCACGATAGCCTACATTGCCCCAAACCTGCAGCTTCACCATGTCTGAGATTGTTGGAGCACTTGATTCAGTTACCTCCACCAAGCACCAACTCAACGAACATGAATTTGAACAAACTCTGGGAGATAGTGAAGGACAGGGGAGCCTGGCAGGCTACAGTCCATGGGGTCACAAAGAGCTGAACACGGCTGAGCAACTAACATTTTCTACCTTCTGGAAGAGACCTTTACTTGTTCTGAAAATACCAACAGACTGAGTGTATCTTCAAGTCCTGTGAGTTTCCAAGTTGTCATGATTCAAATACAGTAAAGGGACGTGAGTTTCCAGCACTGTATATCACATGCTTCCAGTGACCCATCTGGGTAAACGCTGGTTGCGGAAGCAATTACACTGCTTCTTTTTCAGCTTTCATAACCACCAGAAGCCACCCGGAGCCCTTAACTAAATGTTGGCCTTGTGTTTATTTTTTGTTGGGTAACTCCTGCTCTAAAAATTCACACATCACAGACAAAGCTAAAGTCTCCTTGACAGTCTGTACTGTCCCTACTTCCAGGTTCCCCTCCCAGGGCCACCACAATCATGTGGTGTGCTTCGCTGCTCAGTCGTGTCCAGCTCTTTGTGACCCCATGGAGTGCAGCCCGCCAGGCTCCTCTGTCCGTGGGATGCTCCAGGCAGCAGTACTGGCATGGGTTGCCATGTCCTCCTCCAGGGGATCTTCCCAACCCAGGGATGGGACCCAGGTCTCCTGCAGGCAGATTCTTTACCATCTGAGCCGTCAGGGAGGCCCACAAACACAATTATGAATTTGTTATATTTCTCGCCAATTTTTTTTCTCTTCATTTAAATATGAAATGCAAATGTATATAAGTATGTACATGTAGAAACAGCTATTTCATTTTACATAGAGATTTTACAATCAGATAACGTCACAGTCTAAATATGGTTCTGAAGTGAAGTCGCTCAGTCGTGTCTGACTCTTTGCGATCCCATGAACTGGAGCCCACCAGGCTCCTCCATCCGTGGAATTTTCTAGGCAAGAGTACTATTGATTTGTCACTGGAATTATTTCAGATTAATCTAGTCAGAAATCAGTGTTCCACACAGTTGAACAAGTTGTTTTTCACACCCCAGAGAAGCAAAACCAAAATACAGATAGATTAGATAAAGGTTAGGAAAACCATTCTGGCTAAAACATAAGTTTTAGTGATATATATATATAATTTTTCATTTATTAAATTATCCTCATAGTCATGAATATTTTCAAAAACAAAATGGTTGTTAAAATGCCATACTTTATGCTAAAACAACTTTCTCACACTCTAATCCTTTAAATTTTATAGTTAGAGAGGAACATTAACATCAACAAAATCAATCCTGTTATAGTACCGTTGAGAGAACAAATAAAGAAATAATTAAGTTTTTAAATCCTTATGAACAGTAAAATGCTAAAAATTTCAAGAAAAAGCATAAAATCAAGGCACAAAATTCAAATGAGGTAGTAAGAATTAAATTTTTTCTAAGAAGGCACTCAGAGATCCACACACCGACACAGATCTCGTCAGTTTAACTACTACTGTAGCTGAGGTGTAACATCTTTCAGGACATTTATAACCCTGCCGTGACATATCTGAGAGCGTAACTTCTGTGGACACGCGGTCGATGATAAGTACATCATCTGCTCCGTCATCACAAGCTTCCACATAAAATTTTTCAGGGGTGATGTGCCTAAGAAGAAGTTCAAAACCATAAGCAACTGCAGGAAATAACATGAACACTTCCCCAAAACCTGCTGCAACAACGTAGTTCAGCGTGGCATCACTTCCGCAGCCTCGGAGCAGATAAAGCTGTTACGCGGGTCCTGTGTGTTCGCGGCAGCTCCTCTGACTTACTTAAGGCTGATCGGTTCTCGTCTGCTCGGGCGGCATGTGACTCTCAGAAGACAACCACACTAGAATCGAATTGCGAGTCAGCAGCTGCAGAGGGGATGCAGCACAGCAGCCAGGAGCGCGGCCTCCGGGGCCAGACTCACCGAGCTGTGTGAGCTTGGGCGCGCTCCTTGTCCCCTCTGTTCCTCAGTTCCCTTATGCACAAAATAAGCATACCACCAGACTCGTGCAACAGCACTGCTGTGAGCAGGGAAAGAGCTAACCACGGAGAGACTCTGAGAACACCTGATGCACAGTAACCGAGACGTGTTACCCGAAAATACTAAGAAACACATTTCCAGGAAATCCCTTAAAATAAACTTTAACATTTTGCTGTTTTGTTAGAATGCCACCTATAATGTTCTTGGGGGGAAGAAAGACACTCTGCAAAATAAAAAATAGGGTAAAACCAGGGTTGGGAAAGAGTACTCAAAATGTATGCAACTTTTTAATCTGAGTTCAACAAAAATGAACAGTTGAATCTTCAAGAGAGAAACTGGGTAGCTTCAGCAAGCAACTGAGCATGGTTCAGGAAATTTTCAACCATCAACAAAACACAGTAAAATCAAGATTTGCATGCACTAAAACAATGGAGATTGAGGCTGTTGTTAAGGTGGTGTATTAATCACATCTGACTCTTTGCGACCCCATGGACTGTAGCCTAGCAGGCTCCTTTGCCCATGGGATCTTCAAGCAAGAATACTGGAGTGGGTTGCCATTTCCTTCTCCATGGGATTTTCCCAATCCAGTGATTGAACCTATTGTCTTGTGTCTCCTGCACTGGCACCTGGGAAGCCCATTGGATTTATAATATCATTAAGACAGATAATAATAATAAACTATGGCCTCAAAAAGTTGGGAGTATAAAATGAAGAAGGGCAAAGGTTAACAGAGTTTTGCCAAGAAAATACACTGGTCATAGCAAACACCCTTTACCAACAACACAAGAGAGGATTCTACACACAGACATCACCAGATGTAATTAGCCCCAACTTTGCTCATTACTCTTGAGAGTCCCTTGGACTGCAAGGAGATCCAACAGCTTGCTATCTTGCCTCATACTACATCTTTTTAACTGCTGTGTAATATTCCATTCATGCGTTTCATGGTCTGTTTAACTATTACAGTATTATTCCACTATCATTGATGTACAAATGTGGGCATATATCCTCATAGCTGGATTTATAGGGGTGAAGAGTTTTTATACTATACTTTTTTCTTGGCTGCGCCACATGGTCTTAGCTGCGGTATGTGGGATCTTTGCTGACACGTGCAGAATCTTTAGTTACAGCATGTGAGATTTAGTTGCCTGACCAGGGATTGAACCCAGGTCCCCTGCATTAGGAGCCTGGAGACTTAACCACCGGACCACCAGGGAAGTCCTACTATATTTGATTTTAGTTTGCTTTTCTCTTATTACAAGAAGGATTACAAGTGATAACTAAGAACCCTTCACATTTTGGATATTTGGATATTTGGATTTCAGTCATTCTGTTACAAATATTTTCTCCCAGTGTATGCTTTGTCCTTCAGACATTATTTATGGCACCTAAACCAGATAGACATTTTAATCTTTTTTTTTTGCTTTTATAATTTGTGTTTATTCTACATTTAAAAAGATAATCTCTTCTTTTGGGGACTGCTCTGAGGGAGCAGTGTAACGTTACTCTTCTACTCATGGGAGATACCATTCTCGTGGCCCAGCCTATGAAGTAGTTCATCCTTTTGTTGCTTATTTGAAATGTCGCATTTATTACAGACTAAATTATATCCATGATTCTATCCTGTCTATGAATCCTCTCTCCCTGCACTAATACCAGCGGTTGCTAATTACTATTCATAGTAGGAGAATATTAAATAGATGATGCTGCATCTCACTTGGTTGACTAAGATTTAATGAATATTTTAAAAGATTAGTGAGTATGAAAACTGTATAGTAAAGTAGATATATCTGTACAAAATAATAAAGTAAAAGCTGAATATAAAATTCTGTATACAGAGTAATATGCATGTGGATGACCAAGGACTAAAATGAATTTGAAGAAATGCAGTACTTCCACGAGAGGGGTAGAAATGCAGTCCACTCATTTTCTTTTTAAATTTTGTTTCAAGCTACCATAATGTTCTCTTACTAATAAACTTCCCAGCATTCCCCAGTCATGAGAGGTTCTTTGCTCGTTTTTGTCTTCACACGAGGTTGGTCCTGACCATTCTTCACACCTGTTTTGTACTTGTGGTTCCAGATAAAACCTATGTGGTTGACTTGAGTAAGGAGCGAACCATGTCGCTGTCCATCGAGCCACGGCCCAACAGACTGAAACGCGAGTTTGCCCCCGGCTGCTTCGTGTGCCTGAACTCTCGGACCTGCAGCACCAACCTCACCCTGACAGCTGGCTCCAAACACAGTATCTCCTTCCTCTGTGATGATCTCACACGTCTGTGGATCAACGCTGAGAAAACCATAAGTATGATCCTGTCCTGTCTCAGTGGGGTCCGCTGAGTGGGTTGTAAATAATCTGATCACCAGCAGGGCAGAGTGAACAAGGGCAACCAGGAAGCACAGAGTGAGGTGGAGACACACCTCCTTTCAGGACCAGCAGCCTCAGTGGGGACATGCTTCCTTCAGAAGCAGGCAGCATCCCCCATGTCCATGCTCATGGCTCCCGTCTCCTCTGCCCAGCCTACAGTCTCCCTCTTTTGAAGTCCTTATAGCCTGCCCTAACCTCCCCCATCTGCATGCCCCCTGCTTCCACTCTCACTGCCTGCTTTTCTTCTCTTGCATAAGAGCAAGTCTTGAGGTCAAAAGCTTTGTCTTCTTCCATTTTTTTTTAACCCCTTTAGTTACTAGCTGTGCTAGACATGCGCTTGTCACGTAAGAACGTTCCATCAATGGAGAGCAGCAAAACCAAGAGGCACCTCCCTCCTGGGCGACCATCGTCTCTCACATGGATGCTCTTAGGGTCTCCACCAAGGCATTAGCTAGGTCCAGGAGAGGCGAAGCAGCTAGCCCAAGGCCACCCTGATAGGAAGCAGCAGAGCTAAAACGCCAGCTGAGATCTCCCAGCTCCACTCTCTGCTCTAATCACTAAGCAGAACTGCTTCCCCGCAGACAGGGACGCTAGGCAGTGGGGCTGGGTGCTGGAAAAAAATCTACTCTTGGCCCATGTGGCACTTGGCATCTAAGATATAGGTTGTCTTAGAGATGAGAACTGCCAGCAAACAAGAGAAGTTTTCAACCCTGACTCCTCCCCAGAAGGTGGTCTGCCAAGTTAGTGGAGAGTAAGAAAGCGAGAGCAGGGGTGAGCTAAGAAAGGAGCACCAGGGAGGCAGGAATGAAGGAGAGGAGAGGCTAAAGGGAATAGCGAGAAAGCCTCGGGCTAACTTGAGAGCTGGAGAGGATGCGCTTCCGGTCTCCTCCCAGCTGGGTACCACCGTGCACGTCCAGTCTCCTCCCAGCCAGGTGCCGCTATGCATTTCCAGCCTCCTCCCAGCCGAGTACCCCCGCCCCTCTTTCGCAGGCTGCTTGGACCACCGGTACTGCCACAGGATGCGCCACTCGCTCCAGCTGCCACAGTTCATCTTCCAGCTGCCCGTGCAGCTGCACGACTTCACCTGGAAGCTGCTGGTGCCCAAGGACAGGCTCAGCCTGGCGCTGGTGCCAGCCCAGAAGCTGCAGCAGCACACGCACGAGAGAGTCTGCAACACCAGCTTCAGCTACCTGGTGGCCAGCGCCGTGCCCGGCCAGAACCTCTACTTCGGCTCCTTCTGCTCTGGAGGGTCCATCGAGCAGATCCAGGTGAAGGAGAACATCTCGGTGACCCTCCGCACCTTTGCCCCCAACTTCCAACAAGAAAGCGCTAAGCAGGACCTGACTGTGTCCTTTATCCCCCACTTCAAAGTAAGAGTGTCTTTCACTCTCTCCCCACCTCCACACCCCCTTAGCCTTTCTCGTTGGAGAACTCATTTTGCTTGTGTGATTGACTTAATTGCCGATTTGAAGAGAAAGGGGTACCTGAGTGGGCTGTTCCTCTCGCAAGATGAGGAATCCTAATCCTGGCTTTAGCATTAGGCTAGTGTAGACAATTCCAGGAGTTGGAAATACGTCTCTGACATCACTCTCTGACGATCAGAGTGATGGTTGGTAGGCAGTGGAACAAATAATCAGCTTTGAGTGTTTTTTGGAAGCAGGCAGGGCATAAATGAGAACTAACTATAGTCTCAAGTCCTGGATTCCTGAGGTGGTAATGTAAAAGTCCTTAGGCAGACATATGGTTCTGCTTTGACAATTCAGAATGTGGTTCAGAGGACACAGAGGAAGGAATATGAGGAGAGAGATGAATCTTTGGAGCATTCTCTTGCATGGGGCAGCAGAGCCCTCCTGGGAGGCCGGTGCATGATCTTCTCAGGCAGTAAATGAGGTTTAAATCAGTCACAATGGATGAACTCTATATGGCTGATTTTGAAATTCACAGTCACTGTTACAAAGTTTTCAGTTCATTTTTGAATTGACCGAGAGTTTTAATTCAAGGTTTACTCCATAGTTTTGTACGCAGAGCCATGAGTGGGAGGGAGATGAATCTTTGGCCGGTGAGATTAAGGTCAGTCCAGGATGTCTAGTGTCTTCTAGGTTACCAGAAAAACTCCTTCTGGGGAGTCTTTGAAAATAAGACACACCATCTCAGTGTGGAGGGTTGGGGTTTTATCTTACCTGAAGGTAAGGAGTGGCTGAGAGACCCTTTCAGCTTTGCCATTCTAGAAGTCCTCCCAGAACCTGAAGTTTTCTAAATCTCCAAAATATAAATCTGTATATACCAGTCCCACCATGGTGCAGAGCATGAGATGAATGTTAGCTCCATTGAGGGCATATTTCTTTCTTTCTATTTTTAACTTCTGGCCAGACCATGTGGCGTGTGGGATTTTAGTTCCCCAACCAGGAATCAACCCTTCGTCTCTTGCATTAGAAGGCGATTCTTACCCTCTTGACCACCAGGGAAGTCCTGAGGGCATTTCTGAAAAGAACCTGAGATGACCACCAACAGACAAACTGGCCGTTTTATGTTTGGTTGGTTTTTTCCAAAGGCCTGAGAACCTACTTGAAGACTATTCTTTTGACCATTGTGGTAGCCACAGACCGTAGGTGGCAGTTTAAATTAATAGCAAATGAAATTAAAAATTCAGTCCCTCAGTCACACCAAGTACTTTGCAAGTCTTGCAACAGACACCTGAGGCTGTGACCACTCTCCTGGCCAGTGCTGACCCAGAGCTTCTCTGTCACAGCGGGATGCTCTGTGGTCTGGACTCCTCCACCTTCCTGTTCTCTGTATCTTCTTTAACAATAATTTATTTTGTTTATTTTTGGCTGCCCTGGGTCTTTGCTGCTGCCTGCAGGCTTCCTCTAGTTGTGGTGTGCAGGGGCTGCTCTTGGTTGCGGTGCTTGGCTTCTCATTGTGGTGGCTTCTCTTTGCGGAGCGCAGGCTATGGAAGCTTGGGCTTCAGTAGCTGCAGCCCATGGGTTCAGTAGCGTGGCGCTTAGTCACTCCGAGTCATGTGGAATCTTCCCGGACCAGGAATAGAACTCGTGTCCCTTGCTTTGGCAGGCAGATTCTTATCCACTGTAGCACCAAGGAAGTCCTGTATTCTCTCCATCGTGATTGAGTGAAACAACATCTGAGTGGATTCTCTTCCCTTTCCTGCAGAAGAAAGTGTCTTCACAGTGACCCCAGACACGAAAAACAAGATCTATCTGCGGACCCCTAACTGGGACCGGGGCCTGCCGTCCCTCACCTCGGTGTCCTGGAACATCAGCGTGCCGCGCAACCAGGTGGCTTGCCTGACCTTCCTCAAAGAGCGAACAGGTGTGGTCTGCCAAACGGGGCGTGCGTTCATGATCATCCAAGAGCAGCGGGCCCATGCCGAGGAGATCTTCAGCCTGGAGGAGGAGGTGCTGCCCAAGCCAAGCTTCCGCTATCACAGCTTCTGGGTCAACATCTCCAACTGCAGCCCCGTGAGCGGGAAGCAGCTAGACCTGCTTTTCTGGGTCTCGCTTAGCCCGAGGACCACGGGTAAGGTCTTTTGGGGTGGTGATGGACATCAAATTGGTGGCTTAAGAGTCGGGAGCAAGCCCGGAAGGCAAGTCAGATAGCATGGATTGGAGCCCCGGCTGTCCATGTATCCGTTAGCTATTGAATCAGTAATTCTGAGTAACAGACCACTCCAGAATGCAGTGGTTTAAAAACAGCCGTTTGTAATTGTTCACATGTTGGCTGGGACATTTCTGGTCTGAGCTGGGCTTATCAGATTCATTCACTCAAGCCCCTGTGGGCAGCTGCAGGTGGGCTAGAGAACTTTGTCAGTCTTGACCAAACATGCTCACATTCTGGGGCCCAGACAAGATCAGCAGGGACAGCTGGGATTCCTTGGCTCTCCTCCATGTGGACTCTTACCCTCCAAGCCGGGCCCTTTCTCATGGCAAAGCCAGAGAGATGCAGGAGAGGCTGGGGGAGGCATGATAGGTCGCCTGATGCTTCAGATTAGAAGCTCATACCCCATCCCTGTGACAGCATTGGTTTGGTCAACCCAGATTCCAGGGGAGGACAGGTAGGCTCCACTGCAGAATCACACCTAAAGGCATGGTTCGGGCAGGGGGGCAGAATTAGGGCATTTTTTGTAGTCAATCTACTACTGATTCCTTTCTGACATAGAGAAAGTCTCTTTTGCCCTCTGATCTTCCTCATCTTCTTTCTATAAAGAAAAGATGACTGTAACTACCCTGTAAAATTTTCACTGGGCCTTCAGAGTTGGTGACTCAAATGTGAGAACCTGAAACGTGGGACACAGATGCACGACACTGGCACTTTTCATTTAGTCCAGTGAAACACCAGAATCGAAGGCCCTTGGTCGTGAGCCGCAGAGCCACGATGAGGACTTTGCTTTTATGCCCAGAGTGGCAGCATCCGCTGGAGGGTTTCAGGTAATCTGTGCGGGGGCCATGTTTGCACTTTATTCCAGCATAGTCACAGAGCATCCCAGAGTGTTTTCCAACTGCAGCCCCGTGAGCGGGAAGCAGCTAGACCTGCTTTTCTGGGTCTCGCTTAGCCCGAGGACCACGGGTAAGGTCTTTTTGGGGTGGTGATGGACATCAAATTGGTGGCTTAAGAGTCGGGAGCAAGCCCGGAAGGCAAGTCAGATAGCATGGATTGGAGCCCCGGCTGTCCATGTATCCGTTAGCTATTGAATCAGTAATTCTGAGTAACAGACCACTCCAGAATGCAGTGGTTTAAAAACAGCCGTTTGTAATTGTTCACATGTTGGCTGGGACATTTCTGGTCTGAGCTGGGCTTATCAGATTCATTCACTCAAGCCCCTGTGGGCAGCTGCAGGTGGGCTAGAGAACTTTGTCAGTCTTGACCAAACATGCTCACATTCTGGGGCCCAGACAAGATCAGCAGGGACAGCTGGGATTCCTTGGCTCTCCTCCATGTGGACTCTTACCCTCCAAGCCGGGCCCTTTCTCATGGCAAAGCCAGAGAGATGCAGGAGAGGCTGGGGGAGGCATGATAGGTCGCCTGATGCTTCAGATTAGAAGCTCATACCCCATCCCTGTGACAGCATTGGTTTGGTCAACCCAGATTCCAGGGGAGGACAGGTAGGCTCCACTGCAGAATCACACCTAAAGGCATGGTTCGGGCAGGGGGGCAGAATTAGGGCATTTTTTGTAGTCAATCTACTACTGATTCCTTTCTGACATAGAGAAAGTCTCTTTTGCCCTCTGATCTTCCTCATCTTCTTTCTATAAAGAAAAGATGACTGTAACTACCCTGTAAAATTTTCACTGGGCCTTCAGAGTTGGTGACTCAAATGTGAGAACCTGAAACGTGGGACACAGATGCACGACACTGGCACTTTTCATTTAGTCCAGTGAAACACCAGAATCGAAGGCCCTTGGTCGTGAGCCGCAGAGCCACGATGAGGACTTTGCTTTTATGCCCAGAGTGGCAGCATCCGCTGGAGGGTTTCGGGTAATCTGTGCGGGGGCCATGTTTGCACTTTATTCCAGCATAGTCACAGAGCATCCCAGAGTGTTGGAACCACAGAGATTTGTTCCCTGACCCCTTCTCTTTTTTGATGGCCAGATAGATTGTGTATCCACCCAGGTGGATAGATTGTGGCCACACAGGCGGTCAGCAGCAGGAGAATCGGCAGGGACCGGAAACCACGTGTGAAAAGCTCGCCCACGCTCAGATTAGCTCCTGGGTTGTTTTCTTCTCTCCCATTCACTTTCTGTCATTTATTTCTAGCCCTGTTTCTCTCTCAGTCTCACCCTTTGTTTTCTTGTTGAGCAAGCCGAAAGTCTAAGTCCCAGTTTGGGGCAGGGCTCCCCCTGCCTTCTTTCCTTCTCCTTGTATAACTGTAGGAGGACAGCACGCGTGAGACAGCCTCTCCTCACTCCCTCTCCCCTGACTTCTGACTCCGGCTTTCTACACTCTCCTCTCCTCCAACTCGGGCAGTGGCGACTGGGGGCGCACAGCTGGGCAGGCCAGGAGTAGCCTTTGGAGTAGGTCTGGTGGGTCCCCCAGTTCACTGTGTAACAAACTACCCCAGGATTTAGTGGCTGAGATGGCCACCATTTCTTTACGCCCAGACTCCCCGGGTCAGGAGGACTCCCCGGGTCAGGAGGACTCCCCGGGCGGCACTGCCGGTAGAGAGTCTGTCTTCCAGTGCAGAAGTAAGAGACACGGCTTCCATCTCTGGGTCTGGAAGGCCCCCCGGAGGAGGGCATGGCAGCCCACTCCAGTACTCCTGCTTGGGAAATCCCGCGGACAGAGGAGCCTGATGGGCTACAGTCCGTAAGATCGCAAAGAGTCAGACGTGACTGAAGCGACTCAGCACGCACGTGTGCAGGCGAGGGTCAGGAAGTCAGACGGGGCGCAGCAGGTGGCTCGTCTCTGTTCTAAGATATTGGAAGCCTCCGCCAGGTGCCCTGAACAGCTGTGGGGGGTGGGCTGGGATGGTTCGCCTTTGTTCTCTTTCAAGGCTGGGTGGGACCCTTGGGTTTTGGTGTTTTTTTTCCTCCTGGAGTCTCCACATGGCCGCTTGAGCTTCCTCACAGCATGGTGGTCTCAGCAGGGTCAGACTTCGTACATGGTAGCTGGATTTTCCTCAGGAAACACATTTCTAAAAGGTTAGGCGCACACCAGCTCAGCTCATATTCAAGAGGGAAGGAAGCAGATTTCCCTGAATGTGAGAGGAGCGGCATGGGCATGTGAGGAGGGAAGGAATGGATGGCAGCCATCTTTGAAGACTGTCTACTCAAGTTCGTCACCAGGCTAAACCCCACGTCTCCTCATCTCTCTCCCTTGTGTCTGCTCACAGACCTGACTGTCATCGTCCTCGCGGTGGTGGGAGGTGGCGCCTTACTGCTGTTTGCCCTCGGATTCATCATATGCTTCAAGAAAAAGAAGTAGGTGGAATTTCTCAAACTCTTCTCCTGAGCTGACACCTTCTTATATTACACAATCCAGAGCTGTCATTAATTACTGACTTTTTCCCCTTGCTTTCCATTCCCCCCCACCCCCACAAAGATCAATCTTAAATACCATTGCTGGGAGGGAATTCCTTGGAAGTCCAGCAGTTAGGATTCCGAGCTTTCCCTACCTTGGGCACAGGTTTGATCCCCGGTCAGGGAACTAAGGTACCACAAGCTGTCTGTCATGGCCAAAAAAAAATAAGGAAAATAAACAATAGTGCCAGATGTGAATTATGCTTGGGGGTTGAGGGTGGCGCAGAAATCCCCTACCTAGCAGGAAGAAAAAAGAAAGCACGCATGTGGGGACGTTTTAGCCTGCGGTTTTCAGGCAGCTGCCTCAGCACAAGCTCCCTGTGAATCACTTACCGTCTGCTCATTAGCCTGCGGTCCTCATGGGGGTGATGTTGGCAGAAAAAGCTCACGTAAGTCCTGCGAGACCAGGCCTGTGAACCTGCTCCGCCGTGACCTTGAGGTACACGTGCACGCTGCCCAGCTTGTTCTCCTCCAGTTTTTTAAACAAACTATCTGTTTATGCTTGTTTGTTGGCCTCCAGACGAGTCCCAGAAAGCCAGCCCTGTGGGCAACAGGAAGGAAGAGCCAGTTAACTGACTCAAGTCTCACCTTCCACCCCCTCGGGATGACAGCTTCTTTTTTATGAGAGGACAGGGTTGACGTTTTTAGAGGTTGACCTTAGTCCACGCTGCTACTAGATTTCATCAGTTCTGCTCATACTTCTGATTAAAGCCATGGGCGGCAGGGACGGTGTTGGGGGTGGGGAGGTGTCTATTTTCCTTAGCAAAAAAAAAACTAAAAAAAAATTTTTTTTATAACCGGGGCCATGAACTAACAGTTGAAATTGCTGATCATCAGTGAGACTGACTAGAAATGTCTCTGCTGATTAGGACGGGCTGGCAGGTCCAGGGGAGGCATCTCGGTGGAATGGGATTGCATATGTCTTGCATGAGGGGAAGGACTTCTTTTAATGACACAGCTTCGTATGGTTTCTCTCAGGAAACTTTCCCATCTGGGGCGCATGGTATGTTCAACTCAGATGGGAAAGCGAGTCATTAATACTGAGAGCCAGCTTCCTGCTCAGGAGGGAAATGGGCGGGCAGGGGAGGGGCCTGCACTTCCTCCATCCCTAAAGTGCCCCAGTCCCAGCCTGAGAATCCCCAGCCCCCTCCTTGCTGTGGGGGAGGCTGCCGGCTGGCAAATTTACATAAGGCTCCTCCATCCCCAAGTTAGGGTGGGAGGAAACACGGGTTCTGGTTCTGTAAGGGAGAAGGGCAGACAGTGCCGTTGAACTTGTTCCTTAAGCACGTATTTCCTGGGACTTCCCTGGCGGTTCTGTGGCTAAGACTCCACGCTCCCAGTGCAGGGGCCCGGGGTTCGATCCCTAGTCAGGGACCTAGATCCTACATGCCACAGTTAAAGATTCCGTGTGCTGCAACAAAGACCTGACATACCCAAGTAAAAAAAAAAAAATTGAAAGCATGTATTTCCTGAGGGCCTTCTGGGCCTTAGGAACCAAGTGAAGTGTTGGGGATACACAGGGGACAGAAGAGCTTAGTGGGGACAAGAGTGGCTCTGTGGGAGCACAGGGGAGGTGCATCTTTACAGGACGTCAGGCTGGGGCCCTGGCAGCCTGTTGTTCTGGCCGGGGAACCCAGCGTTACAAGCTACATGCACTGGATTTATTTTTATCTCAGAAAAGTCCAGGTTCATCGTTAGCGAACCGCCAACCAGCAAACTGCATTATGTGATCCTTTATGCTGATTGAGCTAATGTCCTCCATTTGAATCTCTGATTGGCCAAAAAGTCAGCTTACCCTGCTTTTCACTGGTGGAGATGGAGAGCGAGGCTTTGTTTTCAGGGCAGGGAGTACTAATGCCCGTCCACGTCCAAGTACCAAAGAACATTACAAACCAAGCGTCACTGGTGGTGGGAGGGGAAGTCCGGCGCCCTGGGCTGACTTTTGTCTTGTTGGTTGCTCTTTCCCGTGCTGGAGGTTACTGATGAAAGGACTGCCTCCCTCTGCTCCTTCTGAGTCCAAACTGTCCCCAACTCCAACTAAAAACTAAGATACGGCCTTCCATCCTGAATCTCGTGTGCTGTCATTTAGAATCGAAAGGGATGTAGCTTGTACATGTGCAAAAGTGAGCTGAAGCGTTAGCTGCAGGAAAGAATTCAAAGTCGTGGGAGGCTGGCCTGGGCATGCCCATTTCTGCTAGGAAAGGGTATTATCAGACCCTCCACCTTTGGACACCACGTGGGTAATCAAAGCAAATTGAGGCACGGATGGTGTTGGCAGTGCCCACTCCACACCACTCTGCTCCTTAAGTTTCCACCTTAAAAACTGGAGACAGAGTTGGTCCCTCTTACATGTTCTCTGAGAACAGCAGTTTCCATTTCAAATGCTAAAGCGACCTGAGGGACTCAGGGACCTGGGGGACCCTGCAGGATCTATTATACATTCCACTAGGGACATACAGTGGATGGGCCTCTAAGGTCACATTCTCCTGACTTCTGTCTCTTTCCCTCCCTCAGTAAGAAAAAGAAGATCACCAAGGGCCCGGCCGTAGGCATCTACAATGGGAACGTCAACACCCAGATGCCGATGCAGCCGAAGAAGTTTCAGAAAGGGCGCAAGGACAACGACTCGCACGTGTATGCCGTCATCGACGACACCATGGTATACGGACATCTGCTGCAGGACGCCAGCGGGTCCTTCCTCCAGGCAGAGGTGGACACCTACCGGCCCTTCCAGGGGCCCACGGGGGACTTCCCTCCCTCCCCACCCCCCACAAACTCCAGGGCCCCGACCGTCAAGCTGGCCACAGATGAGCCACCCCCTGGCTCCCCTCCTGAGTCTGAGAGTGAACCGTACACCTTCTCCCACCCCAAAGACGGGGAGGTCAGCAACAGGAGCACAGATACTCCTCTGCTGGATGCCCACAAGCCCACAGAGCCCGGGGAATAACAGGGGCCCACCCAAAGACTTGGCCTACAGCAGGGCACGGAGACGCCCGTTAGGGTTCCCACCCATATATCCTGAAGACAAGGGATTGTGTGGACAGACAAAGGAGGTTTTTCCTGAATGCCACCAACTTCTGATTTCCACGTGGACTCACTCCGCCGCTGAGACGTTGATCACGATGATTTGTGATCCGGACGCTGTCATCTCTGGGCATGTCCTTCTATACTCAGGTTGGGTTGTAACCAGCCCATAATGAGAGGGAAGCGGCTGAATCACCCAGGACAGGGCTGCAGCGAGCCCCACATATGGGTTCAGACCTCTTCAGGTTGACAGTGTCGGTCCCTGGAAACTTGCTGTCACTGGGGAGCCCCTGGATGAAAATGTCAGTGTGCTTTTTTAACCATTATTATTTATTGGGTGGTCCCGGGTATTTAAGAAGTCAGATGGATTGCCGTGCAGCTCTTCTTACCTGACATAGTGGCAGCTCACGCTCACTGATTAGATGCCTGGGTTTTGACTTCTGCCCGCCACTGGATAAACATGTGCCTGTCTGTCCTCTGGGCGGTGGGAATAATTTGCAGTCTCTCCAGCCGGAAAACAGTGTGTGTGTGTTTGAGGCCACTGACGTGCATCTGCTTTGAGCAGAGACTTGCTGGTGGTCTTGCTCTGCGTGTGGTTCTCTCGCTGCAAAAATCCGTCTTGAGTCGCATTGTCCTTGCACCTAGGAATAAGAGAAATGTCCTGGAATTGCAGTGTGTGGCTCCACCCAGCTGCAGCAACGCTGTAACACTGAAACAGAAATGCAGAGAGTCTGTTCATCCTCTAGAAGCGTTGAAAGAGGGTTTCCGTGGTGGCTCAGTGGTGGGGAGTCTGCCAGTGCACGAGGCACGGGTTTGATCCCTGATCTCTGAAGATCCCTCAGGCCTCAGGTCGGCTGGGCCCGCGTGCCACTGTCAAGCCGGCACGCCTGGGAGACGCAACTACTGCACGCTACAGCAACCAGATGACCCGAGCAGGGCAGCTAGAGAGAAGCCTGCCCAGCAACAGAGACCCAGCACAGCCAGAGAGACGGCAGAAAACAACGGTGAAAGTAACACTGACCGGCACAGGACGGAGTGGCCGCTTGTATTAGCTGCTAAGGCTCCTGCAACAAATTACCGCACGCACAGTGGCTTGACACAACACACGTTTCCTACCTGACGGGTCTGGAGATCAGAAGTGCAAAACCGGCTTCCCTGAGCTAAAATGCACGTGTCAGCAGAGCTGTGCTCCCTCTGGAGACTCCAGGGTTGAATCCATCTCCTTGCCTTTTCCGGCTCGTAGCGGCCTCTCGCGCTCCTTGCCTCCGGTCGCGGCATTGTGACATGGCTGTCGTTCAGGCGCTCGGTTGCGTCCGGCTCTTCGCAACCCCGTGGACTGCAGCACACCAGGCTCCTCTGGCCTCCGCTCTCTCCCCGTTTGCATCTCTCTTCTACCGACAAGGACCTTTCACTTACGAACCTCACCCAGGTAATCCAGGGTCATCTCCCCGTCACAGGATCTTTAATGACACTGAAGATCCCCTTTGCCCTGTAAGGTAACATATCCACAGGTTCCGCGGATTAGCACGTGGACCTTTCTCCTGCCTACCACACTTTACCCACCCCAGGAGAGACTACAGGATGTTCCAGCCTACAGATGGGTTTTGTTAGGCCTGCAGCATCTTTTTAAAGAATTACTTACCAACATTTGAAATGATAAAATGTTTACATAACAAATCTGGACGGGAAGATCTGGCCACGCTGGGACTTGCATGCTCATCAAAAAGCAGCCGGCTGGAGTTGAAACAGAGCTGCTCTCTAGAGGGGGCACGCGGTTCACCCATTCAGGCCACACCTCTCCCTGCTGCCTCCCGCAGAGGCTGAGGGTCTGTTGCTGTGGGTGAGTGCCCTTCAGGGTTGCTTCTCGTAGTGAAACGGAAAGTTCAGGACCCTTACTTCAAGTGACATAAAAGACAAGTCTTGAGGTTGATGTGTGCTTCAGGAAAGTTGTTTTTTACACCCAGCCCACACCCTTCATTTCTACTAATTACTCGCCTAGCTCCTGCAGGCGTTTGCCTTCGTGGGCCCTGCTCTCATCCAGGAGGAACACGATTGTGTTACGGCTCGTCAGCACAGTCCCAAGGTCAATATTTTGGTGGCAAAACCTCCTTTAAAAAATAGATGCAGGTTGTCAAATTCAGTGACGTCACCTTGAAAATGCACTGTCTGGACTTGTCCCCTTGCTACTTTGCCTCCATGAAAAGTTTTGCAATCATCTGAATGCTGTGAGGTCCAAGGTCTCTTGAATTCTTTCCAGAAAGAGGAGTATTATATTATCATTGTGCCTTTGGTGCTGCCTGTGACACTTTTACTCTGAAAGGCTGGCTCTGCCCAGGGACCCTCATTGTCTTGGCCTGAGATGTTGGCAAAGCCCCTCCAGGAAGGACCAGAGGAGGTCCTTTCCTTCCAGAGGCTCCTTTCCTTCCGTGAAATTGTATCACTATTTAACGTCATCACGGGGGCCCTGCTCCTCCATTCTCTGCCTTCTCTGACCTCCTGGCCTCTTGAGGGTCACTCAGCGCTCTGAATTCCACCCCCAAAGTGTGGCTGTCCTCACACACGTCATCTTTACCTGCAGGGCCCCCACGTGGCCATTTCCTCTTAACCAAGAGCTCAAAACTCCAGGCCACATTACTATCTTCCTGAGACCTCAAATCAATCTCAAGTTCTCCAAAAACATGCCTCCTTGAACGGGCCAGACCCATGTACCCTGGCTCTTCCTGTAAAGGGCCCTTCCCTTTAAAGCTCAGGCCCCATTTCTGTAACATATTTCAGGGTCACTGAAAACCAAGCACATTTGTTAAAGCCTAGCTGATGCCAGCAGGGTGCCCTCCCGTGCCGCGTCTGCCCTCAAGCCCTGTCTCTTATACACATCTCAAGTTCGTCACCAGGCTAAACCCCACGTCTCCTCATCTCTCTCCCTTGTGTCTGCTTGGTTAGGACAGATTTGTGTGGATCCCCAATGCTTAACTCAAAATAATTTATTTGTTGTAGATACTTTTTAGGCAGCATTTTGTTCATTTCCTATACTTTTTTAAATAAACAAATATACAGAAAAAAAAGAGGTATTAAGTTGTTTAAATGCTTTGGCAGCTTGTCCCCTGGGTCAGCCCTCACTGCCTGGTTGTTGAGTGAGACAGGTTCAGCAGGAGCTCAACGCATTCCATCTTCTCTCTGTGTTTATGTTCCAGCAGGCCAGGCTTTGGGCTGCCAGTGGGTGACTCAGAGGCCAGAGTTTGTTCTGTTCTGTTCTTGTTGAGGCAGCTGGAGTCCCCTCTGTGTGACCCTCCTAATACCTGTCCCCTCACTGCTCAGTGGCTCAGTAGTAAAGAACCCACCTGCAATGCAGCAGCCGCAGGAGACTCGGGTTCCATCCCTGGGTCAGGAAGCTCCTTCTTCTCTCTGTGTTTATGTTCCAGCAGGCCAGGCTTTGGGCTGCCAGTGGGTGACTCAGAGGCCAGAGTTTGTTCTGTTCTGTTCTTGTTGAGGCAGCTGGAGTCCCCTCTGTGTGACCCTCCTAATACCTGTCCCCTCACTGCTCAGTGGCTCAGTAGTAAAGAACCCACCTGCAATGCAGCAGCCGCAGGAGACTCGGGTTCCATCCCTGGGTCAGGAAGCTCCTCTGGAGGAGGAAATGGCAACCCACTGCAGTATTCTTGCCTGGAAAATCCCATGGACAGAGGAGCCCAGCGGGCTACAGTCCATGGGGTCGCAGAGTCAGACTCGACTGAGCACGCACGAAAACGTACGCACGCTGCTCTAAGCCCAGGGCAGCTCACCAGCCAGCAGAACAGAAGCAAAGGGAGAGAGGTGGGAGAGGGAGCCTCCAGGCGGGTGCCCGCGCACTTGGACAGGAGACCCAGGTGCACAAGGGAGACGTACACAGAGGGTGCGTTCACAGCATCAGAAGAACGTTAAACTCATACAGAAGTGACCAGACAAAGGAGAAGTACTCTGCGCTTCCAGGAGTGGCAAATTGTGGAAAGGAAGAATATGCGGGAAACAAATGGAAAATACAGGTCTTAGCAAAGTGCGTTGTGTCAATTCCTCTGGTGGTGTCTCCGGGCTAAGAGTGTAGAGTTGTCTCTGGTGATTAGGAATCGTCCTGTCCTTCCTGGTAAAGAGGGAGAGGACAGAGAGCTTTTTCTTGTGTCTCTTCCTTCTGAATTGCCTTCAATTCAAAATAATCCTCATGCCAAGCTGGCATATTTTGGGGTGGAATACCCTGAATCCCTCACTTTCCCATTTGAAACATAAGTTTCATATGTTAAACGTTGAGTTGGCAGCTGTGCCAAGAGACTGGAATGAGAAGTAGCGTAAAAGATCTGCAGAGGCAGAGAAAAGCCTCAATGGAAGAAGGGGGAAAGAACAAACCTGAGTCTATTGCCATGTCTTAATGAATCAGTCTCTCAGGCCCAGGAAGGAGTCAGTAGGTGAAGCAGTTGTGTTTCGTTTTAGGCAGCAGTGCTGAAAGTGGGAGCAGGGGCCCTGCTTAAGTCCAGCCTTTATATGGTGTCAGCGGTTGGGCACCTAATGAGGGACGTTTCTATAGAAAATGAAGGGGAAACAAACTGTATCCTCACTTTTTGAGTCCAGAGGGTCATTAGTGAGAAGATTACTAGATGAGCATTTTTACATGGTGGACTGAGTAGCAGTGCCAAGCCAACAAATTTCCTAGTTTGCAATTCCAGTGTCGGATTCGAGTGTCTACATTAGCATCTCTATCACCAGTACTTGTGGTGCAGGTGTGGAGGTGCCCAGCTGCACTTCACAGGGCTTCTCCTTCTCCTCTTGCTCCTTCTCTCTTTTTTTAAAGGTAATCCCAAGAAGGATCTAGGCAGTCAGGTAGTTCTCAATGGCACCAAGCTGGGAGGGAGGGGTGGAGAAAAAATGGAAATGTTAATTGCTAAAATGCACGCATGTCAGAAACCAGTTTACCAAGAGGTCAAAAGGCTCAGAGGCAGTGAGCCTGGCTGGAGTTCCACAACCCACCCACAACAATATGCTAGGTTTTTTTGTTGTTGAAAAACAGAATTTCTCTCCATAAGTACCCCCATTTCTATCAAAGATAATCAAAGACTATTTGTTTGCACAGTAAGTCTAGTCTCATGTACATCTGGCCTAATTATTTACATGTCTCCTCAGACCGAAGAAACCTTGGAATTGGCTGAGGCCTCCATGAAACGTGAGCTGTGTTACAGGCAGCCTAACTTCTCTGAGCCAAAATTTCCTCAACTGTAAAATGTAAATCCTAATACCTACTTATTAACAAGGTGACTGCCAGGGTGGGGAAGAGATGCTGTATGTGACAGTGTCTGGATTCAGTAGTCACTCTTCGTTAGATCTGCATTGAAGAGAGAGAAAAAATCCATAGCCTATAGTCTGCTCAGTTTGGCATGGTCTCATCTTCAGCAAGCTGGCTGCCTTCTCCTTGCGCTGACAGCTGTCTAGCTAATTGTGTCAAATTCGAAGACGCTGTACTCCGCGTCCTCTCCACACTCATTTTAGCTGTCAGCTTCAGCAAGCTGACATATGATCCTCAGCATTCAAGCAGCCCTAGAAAGAGATGTTCCTGGGGGAGTATCACAGCGTGAGCCGCGCAGGCTCCACACCCAAGGAACCCAGAACTGTGGGCTTTCACTTTCTAACACGATCCCAGTGTGATACTTGGCTGTGGTGGCAGAGGCAGCACTGGCTGTCTGGGCTTGCCTGACCAGGCACCCAGACCAGAGAAGGACCTCAACAAACACATACGAGGTGCACAGCATTGTAGCTTGAAGTTACCGTAGCAGTTGTCCTGTCTTTTTCTCCCTGCTCCACTCCTACCCCATCACAGGACACCTTTCTTCAGTGACAAAGAGGCCAAGAGTTGTTGTTCAGTCGCTAAATCATGTCTGACTCTTTGCCATGCCATGGACTGCAGCACACAAGGCTTCCCTATCCTTCACCATCTCCTGGAGTTTGCTCAAACTCACGACCATTGAGTCAGTGATGCTATCTAGTCATCTCATCCTCTGTCGTCCCCTTCTCCTCCTGCCCTCAATCTTTTACAGAATTGGTCCTTTCCAATGAGTCAGCTCTTCGCATCAGGTAGCCAAAGTATTGGAATCTCAGCTTTAGCATCAGACCTTCCAGTAAATATTCAGGGTTGATTTCCTTTAGGATTGACTGGTTTGACCTTGCAGTACAAGGGACTCTCAAGAGAGAGTTCAGCACCACAGTTCAAAGGCATCAATTCCTTGGCGCTCAGCCTTCTTTGTGGTCCAACTCTCACATCTGTACATCACTACTGGAAAAATCACGGCTTTGACTAGACAGACCTTTCTTGGCAGTGATATCTGCTTTTTAATACACTGCCTGCTTTTGGCAAAAAGTATCCCCACTTTAAAGCTGGTCAGAAACTCATCACTTCTCTAATGTAGAACCAAGTCAATGCCTCTAAGCATCTGAAAAGTTTCAAAAAGAAGTTTGAAAAAAATCTTATTAAACAGGAACTGTGGACAGCATTTGCCTTCATAGAAGGAAATGGAGACTGGGAAATTTCCCCCCATATACCATTCTGTAGCTTTTGAATTGGAACCGTACGGAAGTAACTTACTTTACAGTGAAAGAAAATGAAAACAAAAACTTCTTTTTGAAACTTGTCAAAACTCAGGATTCCTGGGACTTCCCTGGCAGTCCAGTGGTCAAGACTGTGTTCCCAATGCAGGGGGCACAGGTTTGATCCCTGGTTGGGAAACTAAGCTCCTGTTTGCAGCAGCAGGGCCAAAGAGAATACATTTTTAAAAAACAAAAAATAATAATAACAACAGAGTACCCTTAAGATTCTTTGGTGGTTCAGTTTGCCTCTTGTGAGTGCAATTTTTCAGACTTTTAAGCCTCCTTTCCCCCTTCCCCTGCCCTGCCCCCAGTGGTGGGACCAGTTTGGCCAGATTTCACCCTTTCTGATCAAAAATCCCAGGTTACTCCCAGAGAGGCTAAAGGTCGGAAAAGACTGGAAGGTGTGGTAGCTGCTCAAACATCCTAGAAGCCTCTTCCACACTACTTCAAGGATCATTCCTCAGTGCTGATACTCCCAGGCCAAGAAGTTCTCTGGGAGCTGACATCAATCCTGGGACAGCAGGTTTTGCACCCAGCTCCCGCACCGGAAAGAGGAGTCCCGGGACCAGCTGGTGACCTGGCATCAGCTCCATCACTGCCCAGGACGTTCAGATCTGACCTACCCAGGAGCCAAGCTGGAGGGACTAGAATCCGCTCAGATCTTAAGCCTAGGAAGTACGGTTGGGAGGGTATTGGAGTTCAGGGAGAAGAAATTATTTTGTGATGCTTAATCATTGGGAAGGAAAAAAAAATTTTCTTTTTTTTTTAGCTCCCCTTCCCCTCCCCCTCCCGAAAAAAAAAACCCCAACATGTTAAAAGCGTGAAAGAGCTATTCTACCGCAGGCTTGGGTTCAGTGTGTACTTTGGACCCTGGGCTGGCTCCCTGGGTCTCAGGATAGCAGGCAGGTCCAAGTCCCTCGTGGGTCCCTTTCTTTCCTGGACACATTAATTGCTTGGCTGCCTGCCACTGGCAGCGTCACCAGAGCTCTTGGCAGGCTGAACACTAATCCTACCTTCCACCTGGGAGACGGGGGAACCTGCTCTCCAACCTCCTCCCAAGGCTGCAACCCCCACTCACCCCCACTGATGGTTGCAGCTGCTACCCAGGAGGCCCCTGCTGGTATCCTGAGACCCAGTGAGCCAGCTGAAAGTGAAAAAGTGAAGGTGTTAGTCGCTCAGTCCTGTCCGACTCTTTGGGATCCCATGGACTGTGGCCCTCCAGGTTCCTTTGTCCGTGGAATTCTCCAGGCAAGAATAGTGGAGTGGTAACCATTCCCTTCTCTAGGGGATCCTCCCGCCCAACGGATCGATCTCCTGTCTCCTGTGGCTCCTGTGGCTCCTGCATTGCAGGTGGATTCTTAACTGTCTGAGCCACTACAGAAGCCCAGGGAGACAGCTGAGGGAAGGATAATTGGGAAATGTGAACTTCAGAGGTGATCCTTTCCAATCAGGAGTTAAATTGCCCTCACTTCCGCTTGAAAAGCAACCCGGTGATATTTCTGCAAATAACAGTCTTTTTGAGAAACACTGGTACTTCCAATAATGAAGATGAAAATCCCTTATACCTTTTTAAAAATGTCTAGTGTCAAATCAGTCCAATAGATCCAGGATAAAGCTGTTTTTCAATTATATTTTTCTTAAACAACATGGGTAACAAGCTCCTTTTGTGATAATGAAGGCTTTGTCTTTGGTGTTAAAAAAAAAAATTTATTTTCTCCAGGCCAGGGACATCAATTTTTAAAATGAGAATTTACACTTGCTACAGATGCTGCAAGCTGACTTTTTGCACAAATAGATCAAGATGTTTCTGTTTGTCTTCAGATCCTTGCCAAGGGTTGAGCGATAATTGAACATGGCAACAAATCAGCTTTGATCTTCATGAGGAATTCCAGTGCGGGTAGCCCTCAACTGCCTGGTATTCATTCTGCTGTGGATCCAATGCAATCCAGTTATCTCAGTGTACTCATTAAATGCCTACTACGTGTAAGACATAAGTGTGGGATTATGTGTAAGACTTAAGTGTGGGCTTTCCTGGTGGCTCAGCTGGTAAAGAGTCCACCCGCATTGTGGGAGACCCGGGTTCGATCCCTGGGATGGGAAGATCCCCTGCAGAAGGGAACCCATTCCAGTATTCTGGCCTGGAGAATTCCATGGACTGTATAGTCCATGGGGTCGCAAAGAGGCAGACACACCTAAGCGACTTTCCTGTGTAAGACAGTATGCTAAGGCTGAGTGCTGGTGGAGAAGTTCCCATAGTTGCTATGAGGGAGGGCTGAGACACAGGGTGGGGGAGGAGAGGAGACGAGGAACCTTCAGTGGCAACATCTGCTCATTCATTCAACAAGCACTTCACCAAGTGATGCGCTGGATATCTCGGTTCCATTAGCTCCTTTCTTGAGTGGTTAAGACCTTTCTAAACCGGAAGAGGAATGAATTGTGAGGCTTGGCTGGAGAGGCAGTCATAAAATATGGTGAGTCCTTTGCCAATTTTTAGTCACTTTTCCCGACTGTAACGTTTTGCTTCTCGTCCTGCTCCTGAGGCAACAGCACATTGCAACTATTTAGTAAACAAGCTACATTCATCTATAAACCAAGCAATACATATTGTGCTGATTCCTCAGCTGTATATGCTTTCTTCATTTTGATAGTTTTATTTATTTACTACCTTTGATTGTGCAGAGTCCTTGCTGCTGCTTGACTTTTCTCTAGTGGCGCCGAGCGGGGGTTCCTCTCCAGTTGTGGTGCGCAAGGGTCTCACTGTGCTGGCTTATCTCGCTGTGGAGCCGGGCTTTAGACGCAGGGCTTCCTTCAGTAGCCCTGGGACATGGCCTCGGCCACTGGGGCTCCCAGGCTCCAGAGCATAGGCTCAAGAGGTGTGGCTCATGGGCTTAGTTGCTCTGAAGCACGTGAGATCTCCTAGACCAGATGTCAGACCCGCGTCTCCTGCTTTGGGAGGCAGATTCTTCACCCCTGAGCCCTGAGGGGAGCCCTCTCAGTGATATTCTTACACAGAGAACTTGTCACTGAGGATACTGAAAAAAGAAAACCATGCTCTCTCTCATGGCCCTCAGGAATGCTGATGACTGGAGTGGCTAGAATGTTCTAGAGTCTGTGCCTGTAAGATACAGGTCGCCCCACGATTTAACCTTGATTCCAGATCTTGCACAGAACTATCGCCACTTTAGGAACAGGAGTCTACTATTCTCTCATCTGAACTGGAGACAAAACACACATTCAGGCCCCCGAGGAATAAAAGGGACCAAACAGCCTCGATTGGGGAGGATGGAACCCTGGGGCTTCCTGGATCTAACTCAGCAGACCCAGAGTTTGGGGTTGAGAAGGGCAGGCTCGTCTATAATGCTTTAGTCCCATCTCAAGTTCCTGAACTGTCTTTTTCCAGGTCCCCTTTCCCGAGTTCTTTGAGGGCCCAGAAAATTAGAAAGAGGGTCTCTGAAGATCATGGCTGTGCTAGGGCTGAGCTTCTGCAGAACAAACACTGTCTTCCTCTCTGAACAGCCATTCTCAGATGCTAAATAGGGGGTGACCTGAGGACAAGGGAAGGGAATTGATGAGCTCTGTCTCATCAGTTGGTCAAATTCCAGCAAATTCCAGTGAAAGGGCTCCTGTCACAAGGGGACCATTAAATAAAGGACTGTTTGTGCTCAGGGGAGAATCTTCCTCCCACACGTGTTCAAGGACTGCCTTCAAAATCCCCACCCAACCAACGATCCTGGATTACTTCAGTTACCAATCCTTACAGGCCTTTCTAGCTTGAAAAGCAAAACTCTCATCTTTGGATTGTGAGGCAACAGTGTGAGGCCAGACTCATCCCCCCAACCCCCTTCCTTCCACCTTGTCTCCCTCGGGGGTGGGGATGAGACCTATCTTGAGACATATTTTTAAACCAACTGCCTGGCTCTCTGCCCTGCCTCCCACTTCTAAGCCATCACTTTAAACTATGCTTCAAGTGGAACACATGAGGACAATCAAGGCAAAAAATTCCTAGGCCTGAGGGGCCCAGAGGCTGAGAAAGACCTTGAGGAGAACTGAGGGAAAATCTTCCCTGGTGGCTCACGGTTAAGAATCTGCCTGCAACGCAGGAAACATGGGTTCAGTCCCTGGGTAGGGAAGATCCTCTGGAGAAGGAAATGGCAACCCGCTCCAGTATTCTTGCCTGGAGAATCCCATGGACAGAGGAGCCTAGAGGGCTACAGTCTATGGGGTTGCAACAGAGTTCCAGCAGCAGCAGAGATCCAGAAAAGGGGGAGGTTCTGAGCGAGGTATGGGGAAGGGAAAGGAGAGGCAGGGGGATGACTCCAGGGGGAGGTTGGCTCACTTAGCCTCCCGGTGGCAAGTCCAGACTGCCTCCCTCCAGGCCACCTGCCAGGATCCTGAGACCCAGAGAGCCAGCTGAGAATCAGGAACCACATCCCATGGCGCCTTGTACATGCGTGCTAAGTCACTTCAGTTGTGTCTGATTCTTTGTGACCCCACGGACTGCAACCCTCCAGGCTCCTCTGTCCATGGGATTCTCCAGGTAAGAACACTGGAGTGGGTTGTCTCTCTGGTTGTGTGTGAGTTTCTCATTGTGGTGGCTTCTCTTGTAGCAGAGCACAGGCTCAGTAGTTGTATCCACAGGCCACAACCATGCATATGTCCTCCCAAAGCAAGGCTTGAACCCATGTCCCCAGCACTGGCAGGCAGTTGCTTTTTTTTAGTTTGGAAGATAACTGGTTTACAATATCGTGTCGGTTTCTGCCATACAGCAACACAAATCAGTCATAATTATACATATATGCCCTCCCCTCTCCTCTCCTAGCCCATCGCTCTACAGCGCCAGGCTGGGCTCCCTGTGTTATGTAACACCTTCCCACTAAGCAGGTAGATTCTTAACCACTGGACCACCGGGGAAGCCCTGCAAATATTTTTTGCATGCCCACCATTGTGCATGGCTTGCTTCAGACTTAACTTTGTGACTTAACTTTGAGGAAAGACTTAACTTTCCTCAGTCCTGTGGAGCTTCACCGTATTTCCAGTCGTGTACGACTTGTTCGAGGGCACAGCGCAAGTTGAGTTAGATTGGAACCTTACTCAGGAGATTCATGTGCATCTTGGCTCTGTGCCCTGAAACCTTTCTTTTTCATCATTGTCTTGCTTTTCTTCTCTTTTCTTTCATAGGCTGGATTCAGCACCTTGGAGACAGACTCGGGACCTGACCATCTGTGGACCACCTGTGTGTGCCCTGTGGCCAAAGATCACCAAGAACAAAGTTGGATTCACTGATCTTTTGCAGGGAGGGAGGCTATGTACCTGCACAGATATGGAGTCAGGGGGCCTCTCAGCACAAGGGGCTTAGAATAGAACATGGACCTGTGTTAAGTGGTGTGTGGGAAGTTTCAAGGAAGCAGGGGTTTGTTCTGAATTGAACGGTGTCAGGAGGCAGGATTCTACCACCAGGAACTTCAGTTTTTATACAGACGGTGAGATGAAGGCATCAGAGCTAAAGTCATGGTTGTGAAGAGACAGCTGTCACTTGGGTTAGTTGAGTGATTTCTCTCGTGTGGGCAGAGGCTTAGTTTGTGTCTGTGCTCAGACATCACTACAGAATGGTCTTGTTTTGTCAGGCTTCTCTGGAGTTGGTGATGGGTGAGACTAGCTCTGTTTGAGAGGAGAACGTGGCACCTAGCTCTGAGTGCCTGGCTGGGGGGAGCTTGATGCTAGGGGCTACTTTCGTCTTTGTCATTACAAAGGCAGAGCTTTGATCCTCCAGTTCCAGTCTTTTTATATCCTAGTCTTGTATCTTCATGATGGGATAAGGATCCTCACATTTGAAGAGGAGGAGGAGGAGGGACGGATGAGAATGAGGAGAGGGATTTGTTTATGGTGAGGGTGGGGTAAAATAGCGTCTTAGCTTAGAGGATTCATATCTCTGTAACCTAAATGGATTCAGCATTCCATTCCTCTGCCTGAATAGAATGATATTCCAAAGCCATGTTAAGCAGACAAGGGAAGGAATTAGGATAAGCTTTGTATGTAGGTGCCTTGTGAGTTACTGGAGGAAGTTCCAGGTCGAAGGGTGGGGCAGGCATGAGAAGCGGGGATTCTTATTACAGATAACCCTCGCTTAGAAAGGTAGTCCACTCTCTTCGGAAACATAGGGTGATTGTATATTCCAGTTTTCTGGTATATCCCTATTTAAGTAATGTAACTACTTGATACCCTACATATAGTTTGGCTACATATTATATTGCTCTATATAATTTTTTTAGAAGTGCAAGAGAGTAACTGAGGAAAACACCCGTGAAAGATCAAGGGCTCACGGGAGCCAGAGTCGGCAGGGAGAAGCGTCTTCAACACAGGTCTGACCCTGTGTGAAGAACAGCAGGGGGAAAAGCGGACCGGGTAGGAGAACCCCAGACTGCAGCACACTTCTGAGACAATCAAGCCCAGGCCTTTGGGGAGTTCCCAGGCTAAACTTTCCACTTAGAGGGCTCACCTCTCCAGAGGGAATGGCTCAGTACTCAGTCACTGCCCAGAGGCAGCCAGGGAAAGACTGGCCTCTGCCCCTCCCCAGACAGCCCAGCTGTCCGTCAGCTCCCGTTCGGCAGAAGGTTCTACAGCCGTCTGATCTTCACCCTCCACGGCCATACGTGTTTCTTCGGTCAGCAATACCTTTCTTTTTTTTTATTTTTTTGAGTCACTGAAGCAGATCAAGTCCTCCCAAAAGGAGAGGCCAAGACAGGATTAGACATGCAAAAGATGTGTTAAAGGAAATGCCTGCAGAGGATAAAATCGGGAAGAGAGGACGGGGGAAAAACCTATACACATGTGACTTACACTGTGAATAAATGTGCTTCTCTAAGTTCTTTGTTGTTTTAAGCCTCTGTTAAGACACATGCCCTGAATTTTGGCTTGGCAACTATGGTTTCTAAGTCGTGTTAAATGATAATACTGTAATTTAGGAAGGGCAAACAAGGTGATATGGGCTTCCCTGGTGGCTCAGCAGCAAACAACCTGCCTGCAAATGCAAGGGTCGCAGGAGCCACGGGTTCCATCCCTGAAGATCCCCTGGAGGAGGGCATGGCAACCCACCTCAATATTCTTCCCTGGAGAATCCCCAGGGACAGAAGGGAAGGAGCGCTACAGTCCATGGGGGTCACAAAGAGTCAGACACAGCTGAGCGACTTGGCACGCACTCACGCAACAAGGTGATGGAGGTACAGGAGAAGCGGACCTTCCTCAAGCTCACCAACGTCTGTGCGGACCTTGACCTCCAGCGAGACACGACCTAAGAGCAGCGCTAGGGCGACTGCCCAAGGCTCGGCACATGCCGCGAAAGCGCCTGCGCCAGACCTAGACCGAGGCTCCGCCCACGGAGGAGCCTGGGGGTGAAGACCGCTGCAGCGTCGTCCTGCCCGAGGCGGCGGGCAGCATGGGGGCGCCTGCAACTCTCAGGACCTTCAGGCAGGTGTAAGTCAAGCCTGAGGTGATCGGCCACAACTAGACGAGTTCTCCATCACCTTTAAAAGCCCGTGAAGCGCGGCTGGTCCGGCATGGAGACACTCACTCTTCCTGCTTTGACCCCCTCGAGTAGCTTGCTGGCCAGGAACAGCACGGACCTGGCTTTAGAAAGAAAGAAACTGGAATCTAAAGCATCACATCAAGACCTGCCTCAGCTACTCCTCTTTTCACAGGGCTCTTTCTGGGAGGACTTCACATGTGCCCTCGCCCTCCCCGCTTCTCCACTTCGCTGAAGGGTGGTTTTGCCTGGCAGGGGACACTGGGCTGTTGGAGCCGGTGCCTGGGTTACTGGGGGAGTAGGCGCTTCTTCGTCTCAGAAGGAGTTTAGAGAAGAGACAGGGCGGTTAAGAAAGCAAAGTGAGGATTTAACTAAGCGACGGTGCATCTCAAAGGTGAGAAACTGCAGCGACTTTCTTTCGCAAGCAGGACATGTGGGATGTACAAATGACGGGGTGGACTATGCATTGGGGAGGGAGGGTTTTGGGGGTGTCACGTACCCGGATTTTCATCCTAGCTCCACCTTGCCAGAGGAGGAGGGATTTTTGTCCTTATGTAGTCTTGATGGGACGTGTCATGACCTCAGTGCATGATAGGAACTTCTTATCTGCAAGGTTTTATTGTAATGAGAGCTCAGGAAGCAAAAGGTTACATTCAGACGCCAGAAATTCCTACCTTTTCCCACCTTTCTTTAGCTGTCTCCAGGACACTTATCACCCCAAAATGTGTGGTTTCCCATGAGTCCAAAGGGTCCTTCTTTGTCTGCCTAAGGACCCTCTTTGTTTACAAAATATATGATTTCCTGCTATTGGCCCCTGTGTCTCTTTTAGTTTGCACCTGGCTATCTCCCTGCTCCAACTTCACTCCTTCAAGGAATCTGGACACTTAAAATCTTCTAAAGGCGAAAGTACCTATGGTCCATCTTGGCTTTGTTTTCTTTTAATTTTTTATGCATTTATGGTTGCATTGGGTCTCGATTGCTTTGTGCAGACTCTCTCTAGTTGCAGTGAGTGGGGGCTGAGACTGTAGCGGCGGCGCTCCGGCTTCAGTAGCTGCAGCATGATGCGCTGAGTAGTTGCGGTGCCTGGCTTAGCTGCCCCAGGACATGTGGAATCTTCCCGGGCTAGGGATCAACCCCTCATCCCTGCACTGGCAGGTGGATTCTTAACCACTAGACCGCCAGGGAAGTTCTAGTCCATCTTCCGTAACTGCTTTGAACTGAGCGTGAGTGTTGTCCCTGCCTGTGGGTGGAGATCTCCTTCCTGTCTAAGAGAGAGGGGGATCTCAAGGTTGTTTACGGTTTTGGAGGTGGAGAGTGGGGAGCAGATCCAGTGGATGGTGGCACCTCATCTTCAGGTGGGATGAATTAAAATCCCTGATGCATCATCATCTGAAGAGCTGGAATCCAAATCCCGGGTTTCTTCCTCATCGGTGTTGCACTATCCATGAGTAGCTTCAGCCTGGTGTAAGGTTTTCCCAGCGGAACCTGCTGATGAACGGGAGGAAACACTAGTTTCCCTGTTTGGCTCTGGCTTATTATCTGGCTTGTGTGTCTTACTCTGAAAGACACTTTCCTACTACTACTGCGTAGTTGTTTTCCCAACAATGCAAAACAGGAAAGCCACCCTTAGAGGATACAACCAGCCCCATCCTCAGTCTTTGAGCACGCTCAGAAATGCCAGGGCCCTTGCCAGGACAGTGAACACCTCAAGAACAGGATCCAGGCCTCGTGGCCTAGCTTCTGTCTGAGCAATTGGCGTATGGAAGGAGCTCAGTACTTACTAGTTGGCTGTTTGGAGAAATGGTTTGCACAAAGCTCTTTCTACTAACATAGTGAGACTTGGGCTCATTGTCTGCCAAGCTGCACGACCTCGGCTCGTCACTTAGCCTCCCTGGGCCTCGGTGTTTTCATCTGAGGAGTGCACTCACCCTTGAGCTGTTTCTACTGTGACTGTGTTCTCTTGCTGTACAAAACAGCAGTGCATTCTAGTGGAGAAAACGGTTAGTTCCGTAGATTGTGTCATGATTTTTAGCATGAAAGAGAGACTCATAAACCGTGCTTTTCATGAGTCACCCATGAAAAACAGGTGAAGCAGAATCTAATGTTAAGCTTCAGAAACAGCCCTGGAAAATCTGGGTGGAAAATGTGTTTTTACAGAATTCCTTTCCAGCAATCAGAACACACACCGATGCACATGACCATCAACTCCTTTTCACAAAAGTTTCACAGTCGCATCATGAAATATCTGAAAACTTCAAGATTCAGGAAGGACTGAATGTAAATAAGATAGTACATGGGCCTTGGAACTCAACAGATCTGCCTGAAATCCAGCCCCATTCATGGATGTTCTTACAAAAATTATCCTCTCTGTACTCTGTTTTCTTCAACTATAAAATAGGCTTAATAAAAGTGCTCTATTGAGTGAGGTGATTCATGAGTTGTTGTCAGGACATAGTAAGGGGGTTGTGGGTCAGTGCCCAGCACACAGTAGGAATGCACACACTGCTCATTTTCTTTGCTTTTATTAATACTTCCACCTTCTCTCAGCAAAGCCAGAATGTGCCTGGAGGTTGTGCGAGAACACAGGAGTGGTTTAACGTTTTCATCTGAAGCAAGTATGTTTATGTGTGTGAGAGGGAAGCTCACGTTCCAGGGGCAACTCTGAGCAGAGTTTGAACCGGTCTTCTTTGCTGCGCAGCTAGCAGTTATACAGGAAAACCTGGGGTTTAGGGAGGTTGGGAGAGACTGATGGGTGAGTTGACAGCCAGGAAGGATTTTACTGACACCTTGATTAACCTCTTCTGCAAGGCAAAGAACTGGAAATAGCTGAACTTGCGAAAGTTTTTACCCAGCATTTTGCATGACCAGCACTTAACGGCAATATTTCAAATCGTCCTTTTATTGGACATCCTCAAAATTTTTGCACACCAGGGCAGCACGTGGTAAAGAGGGAAATGCGTGATGGTGAAAGAGGGCTCTACCATCGATTCTAATAAAGAGTAGTGTAGAAGCTGAAGATCTAGAAACCAGTAACTTATTATTGTTTATGCACCTTGGAAATTTTTAATTTTGTAGCCAGTGCCATAAAGAATAGTAAGGTGAGTGAGGCATTTAGGGTACAAAATTTAAGGAAGTGCCTAAACTCAGTAATCACGATACAAAATATTTGAACACGGTGTTTTAAAAAACAAAGATTAATGCGACAACAACAACAGGTCAAAACTTAAAGCAAGATCCCAGGGCAGGTGTACCCTAGCTTGAAGTCCACGAGTCTCAGTGTGTTAAAAACCTAAGAGCTTTCACAGCTGATTAAAAATGGTCAACGATTCTCTTGCTTATGCTGCCACCTGCTGCTGAAATCAGGCAGCGCCACAGAGGCAGTTTCCCAGGACCCTCTCTCATACGCAAAGGCCTGGTGCCCTCTTGCGGGCATCCACCCAATGCAGGAACTTAGAAAACCCTCCTACATCCTGCTAGATAGCTGGGGTAAAAAGAGCCTAAGACTTTGCTAGACCGAGATCTGCATCTCATTTTTGCTTCTCACTTGCTAGGTCATCTTGAAAAAAAAATCACATCGCAGTTCTGAGCTTCAGTTTCTGCATCTCTAATGAATGTCTTCCATCATTACATCTTCCTAAACTGTTGAATTACATGAGATGGTTTCCATGACAATGTCAGGCAGGCTGTGTGGCACAAAGTAGACACACAGAGTTCACTGTAAGCCACCTCCCCCAGCATAGCCCACTCCCCGTGATCAAATCAAACTATCATCAATTTACCTCTGAAGGCAGGACACACTCAAAGATGACCAGGGAGCAAAGATATGGCAGAAGTCCCCACAGGGGATGATGCTGTGGCTGATCTGGGAAGACCTCCCCTAAGGGGGTTACTAGAGCTGGGCCTGTATGGTTGGGTGGGCCAGAGGGGTTCCACTTCTCTGACGTTTTATCTCAGGAAAGGTCCAGCACCGTGAGCAAACGTCTCGGCGGTGGAAAGGCCCAGGACCTGCCTCTGCTGCCTATTGGCTCTGTGACCAACGGAAGTCACTCAGCTTCCCCGAGCCTCAACTTCCGTTTCTACAAAACGGAGATAATAACATGCCTGTCCCTGGTGGATAAGATTAAATAAGGTGACTTATTTAAAGTTCCTGCGATTCAGTGGGCTCAGTAAGTGGCAGCTGGTATTTCTAGGATGGAATGTTCTTCGAGGAGCGGGAAAGGGGGCACACCAGCCACGCGGTGTTGGCCGCTCTCAGTTTTGACTCCTGCTCGGCAAGCAGGGGGATGCAGATGTTTCCTGTGGGCAGACCGTGCTCTCACCCTGACAGGACTCGGCGTGTCAGTGTGCC
The DNA here is from genome assembly GCA_006408675.1 of Madoqua kirkii. Lineage (NCBI taxonomy): Eukaryota > Metazoa > Chordata > Mammalia > Artiodactyla > Bovidae > Madoqua > Madoqua kirkii. The sequence goes on from SJYC01094622.1 coordinate 78,388, forward strand.
CCAGAAATGAATCCCCAACAGAAAAGGGTGGGATGGGGTTCCCTTCTGTCCTGGAGTTGTGCAGGGGATGCTGGAGTCTTATGATGAGAAGCCTGGAAATCGGAATAAGGGCTGTAACTTAGATAAGAAGAGAGTATCAGTGTTCATTTCCGGACCTTGAGGAAACCTCCATGCTTCCATGAGAAAATGTCCTTGCTTTCAGGAAACACACAAGTATTTAGGGGTAAAGGGGCAATCACATCTGCAATTTATGGTCAAATGGTTCAGGAAAAAAATAAAAGGATAAGCAAATGGGGGAAATATTAGTGTTTGTGGAATCGGGATGAAGGGTATTCAGGAATTCTTGCAAATCTCTCTGTAAGAGGGAAATCAAATGAAATATAAAGTTGTTTAATTTTAAAAAGGCAGCAGCGGTCAGGTTCCCACTTCCCCTCTGTTCTCTTCCTCCCTCCCCTTCTCTGTGCACCCAGCTCGCCATCCTTCACCGCCTCTCTGCTCGCCTCCTAGGAGCCTTCTCCCAGAAGGGCTCCTGGACTCGCCCCGCCCATGGGAACCGGCACAGACTGCAGCCACTCTCCATCACGGTGCACCCACTTTATTTGCGAAAGGAGGCGCCCAGCGCGCAGCGGGCGGGGAGGTCCCGCGCCCCTCCTCGGGGGCTCAGGATCCCGCGCCGGCCCGGCCCTCCCGGCCCGCTAGACGCTAGACGATGGCGAACTGGCAGACGTAGGGCAGCTTGTCCCGGCAGCGCTTGTCGAACCACTTGCCGTTGGCTGCGCCGGACAGGGTGGCGCAGTTCTCGACCTTGCCGCCGTCGGGCTGCGCGGTGATCTCCGTCTCCCAGTTCTTGTAGGCGATGTGGCCGCCGGTCATGTCCACCCAGGCGCCCTCGGACGCATGTCGTTGAAGCCCAGCCAGACCTCGGCCTCGCTGCCCACGCTCTGGCGCAGGTACTCGTACAGGGCGTCGTTCTCGGAGCCCGTCTGCGGGGTGCCCAGGGTGCCCCCGCGCGAGATGCAGTCCTCGCTCGCCTCGTGGAAGGTCTTCGCCTGGACGAAGGCCAGGAAGCACTTCATGTGCACCTTGGTGCCCTTCAGACAGACTGGGGGTGGAGGGGGGGGAGTGGCCGTCACCCCAGCTTCCCCAGCCGAGAGCCCACTGCCAGGGGCCGGCTCACCCCGCCCCACCAGCCCTGTCGGCCGAGGAGGGGCTCCAGACCCAGCCCCGAGGGCCCTGCTGTGATGGGCACTGAATCCCAGACCCCCGAATCACAGTGGGTGGAGCCCCTGCTGCTGGGCGTGGGCTCAGCCCCCTCCCTCAAGGTCACACCCCGCCCCTGGGTGCCCCATGCAGCGCCCAGGGGGGAGTGGTCATCTCTCCCCCAGGCAGGATGATTCTGCCTTTTAGCAGAATTAAAAGGCCCTCTAGGGGCCTTTTAGCTTGCAGGGTGCACAGGGGGGTGCAGAAGCTGGCACTGACTGTCCCTCTGCCCCGTCTGCTTCCCACTGCCCTCTTTCACAGCTGGGACCCCAGATTCTCCCTGATGAATGAACCCCATCCAGAGTGGGCTTCCCAAGGAGCCCCACCAGAGCCTCCCGTTCTGATCTTCCTCGCGCCCCACTCTCCCTGAGACTGGGGCCAGGCGACATGCTGACCCAGAGTCCAGACCACACTCCAGGTGCCCAGGACCCCAAATCCCTGCCCCAGGGGTCCAGACAGGCTCCCAGCGTCTGCCAGCAGCCTCTTCTGGGTCAGTGCTCCTGAGGGCTGGTTGGAATGGCGACTGGGAGCTCAGAGCGGAGACTGGCCGGCCCCCGGACAGAAGAGATGGCCCAAGCAGGGGGCCAGGAGCTCGCTGTCTCAGGCTCAGAACTCTGAGGAGTCCGAGAGTTCCACATTTGATTCTGGCCTCAAAGGTGTAATGAGGGTGTATATTTGGTCTAGTTAGGAATATAGGCTGTTTCTGCTTAGCAGTTTATTCTTGAGCTGGGTTTATAACGTAAATATTTAGACAGTTGGAGTGTATGTCTCTATTTGTCCTCTTGCTGCCAATTCTCAAAATCTTCGGGGTGGGTCTGCACTCCACCACCACCCCCTCCCCTCACTCACCGCTCACTGTTACTCTCACTTAACACACGTCTCTGTGTCCCCGCGAGCACCGGACCCTCCTGGAACTCTCAACCGAGGCCTGGCCATCACTGAGGTGTCTTCACTCAGACACTGTCCCAAGCCGGCCAGCCCTGGCACGGGCTCTCCTGCAGTGCCTCCTAGCCGGCTTCATTGCCCTTCCCAGCCTGGCCCCACCCTGTCTTTCCTTCCTTCTGGGGTCGCTGTGAAATGCTACCTAGACCCCCTTGGGGTGAAGGCTCCCACCCCAGCTGCTGGGAGCACTCAGCCTCCCTTTGGGGATTGCCTCAGTGGAAGATAGCCTCTCGCCCACAGTGTGCCCCTCCCCAGAGCAGCCCCCACCCAGGGACCAGCCCATGAGCCCCCCTGTCCTGACTCAGGACAGCTCTGAAGGGCCCTCCTGAGGTCAGGGCTCCCTCTGCAGTCTCTGGGGCCTTCCCTGAGATGCAGGGCCCTCTGCCCACTCCTGAGTCCTGTCTCTTCCCTTCTGATCCTTGGTGCTGACCAGGTACTGGTCCTGGGAGGTGCTCCCTCATGAGCCTCCTGCAGGCCCAGCTCTGCCTCAGGGCCGCGTCCTGGGAGCCCCACCCACAGCGCTAATGTGGTCCTCAATGCGCGTCAGTCCTCAGCGCCTTGCCATGGTAACCGACAGCCTGTCACTCTGGGCTCCTTATGACTGGTGGATTGATGCTGGCCCTGCCTAGCCCTGCTCCTGCTGTGCCCTCTGCTTGGAATCCCTCTTATGTTCCTACACCTGCTTTAAGGGTGCCGGGGAATACACTGACTCTGTGAATATATTGAGGCCCCAGAGCAGGGCCCCACTGGGTCACTTGTCTCTCCTTGCGCGTGGCAGAGGCTTGCTAGTTGGAGACCTCACGTGCGTTTGTTGATTGAGGGAGAAGAAGGGCAGATGGCGGGAGGGAAGGATTTCTCCCCTAACCCCTCATTCTCTCAACTCTTTGGCTACATCAGCAGAGCTCAGGAATGCTTTGTGTGGGGTTCTTGGTAAGGTCTTTTGCAGCTTGTCGTAAAGGAGAGGGTGATGAGAGGGAGAAGCCTCCCAAGGAGACCGTGAGCCCATGAATCTTCTGGGAATCAGCAAACATGGAGGGGGTGTTTGGATTTCCGTATGCCGTGGACTTTGCACAGGGAGGTCCCCACGACATCGCCCACCTCAGAAGGCAAGCGGCATCTGGGTTGCATGGTCTTTGCATAAGTGCAGAGCTGAGTCATGAGACCTTAGAGCTTGCCCTGCAAGTCCAGCCCCAGCCCTTCCACTTTACAGATGAGGAAACTGAGGCCCCGAATGGCACTGTGCTTATCTTAAACATTCCCCCATGTGTTAAGTATTACTGATCGTCTGTATTCTGTGTCCTCCAGGGCAAGGTCACGGAGTAGGTGAGTGTGAGGTGTGTGAAAATTGGAGCAATATAAAAGGAGCTCAGTGGAGAGAAAGAGAGCGGGTTGTCGAGGTAGGCTGGCCAGGAAGTGCCAGGGCAGGTGGCTGTGAGCAGACTGTGTCCCCAGGCTCCACAGCTGGGTATTTTGTCCATCCTGGCCTAGCTGGTTCGTGCAGGGTCAGGAAGACCAAAGCCCACCTTTCCTCACACCCAGCATGCACTGGGCAGGCTGCCTCCATTTCCACCCTAACCTGCACTTGCCAGGCAGGGGTGTATGGGCAAAACCAGGGCCTCAGCTCCCGTCTTTAGAATAGGGATGATAAACTCTGCCTCAGTGGGGCCGGCTGAGTGCAGGCTCGTTAGGATGGCCTCTGCCCCACCACCCCTCCAGGGCTCAAGCTTCCAGTGGGCAGTAATGGATTCTTGTGGGCAAGTTCGTTGTCCTTTTGGGACATTCCTGCTTCCACACATCAGGGCATCTTCCTGAGGCCTCCTTGAATCTGGTGTCCTGCACTAGGGGAGCCAGCCAGTTCCCTGGTGCGGGGCCAGAGGCTAGAGGTGCATCCCTGACTGCGGGCCTGAGCCCCTGTGTCCAGCACAGCCCTGCCTGGAGAGACGGCCACGTTCACTCACCCGTCTGCAAGGCCTGCTGCTCCTTCAGCAGGGCCACCTCCTGGGCCAGGCTGTCCAGTTGAGTCTTGAGCTCCTCCAGCATCTTCGGACTCACGGCATCTAGGATGAAGTCGGAAGGAAGTGGGGACAGTCCCGTGATGAAGGCAGTAGGGATGGGGCCAGGGCAGGAACTGGAGGGGCGGACCACCATCAGCCACAAGGGGACAGGGGATGGCCCCTCGACCTGATGTCGTGGCAGACTCTGTCTCTCCCTGTTCCTGCCAGTGGTCATCCAAGGGACTGCTCGTGATTTCCCTTCTGCCGGGGACCCTCCTGCACTTGCTCTTGTAACGTGAGACCTGCGCTGCACTGTGTAGGAGGCATCAGGTGGGATGGTGAAGGGCAGGGGTGGGGTGGGGGTGCAGGCAGAGCCTTCGTGACGACCACCCCCTGACCACCCTCCCAGCTCCAGAGGAGAACAGAGCACAGGAAACAGGGCCAGGGCCCCCGGAGACCTCCCCGGTGTACTTTCCCGGAGGAACAACAGACAGATCAGCAGGGCGGGCGCTCCGGCTGGCGGAACAGGGAGAGCCAATCAGGCGCTCCGCTCTCGCTCTGTCCGCTGCTCTGCGGGCCTCCAGCGCCCTGGGCCTCCACGGGCTCTGCACGGAGACCACATGGAGCCGGGGTGCAAGTGTGGCAGCTGCAGAGGGCCAGGGCATTGTCTGGTGTGACCTTCTTGTCCATGTGATGAGATCTGTGATTTACACGTTCGAATAAATACATACTACATCTTTGGTAAACTTGAGAAATTAGCAACTCTTTTCCACATTTAAAAATTCTGTTATTTGCTTTTGGAACTGTGTATCCTTTACAAAGAACATCCTTGGTAGCAATTTTAGCTAACATTTGTGGACATACCGTGCATGCCACGAGTCCTCTTTTTTTTAATGAACATTTTGTAGAAGGTAACACAGCCATATAATTTTTAAAGACCCAAACAGTTCAAAATGGTCAAGTCTCTTTCCCAGTCAATCTGCTCTCAGCTCTCTAGTTTCTCTTCCCAGAGACAATCACTGTTGCTAACTCTTGTGAATCCTTCCAGGAAAGCTCTATGCATACACAAGTAAATATGTATTTTTTTTCTTTGAAGTAAATATAATATTTTTATATAAATCCCTTTTTCAAAACAAATGTGACTTAAGTATCCATTCTGTTTTGAATTTTTTGTTGTTTACTTTATGAACTGAACCTTGGGGATTATTCCTGTCGGCACCGGGACCCACCCATTCTGTGCTGCAGGCCTGTGGGGCTCCGTGGTCCTAACGTGCCCTTGCGTACATCGTCCGTGGACTGTGGGCAGCTGTCCATTTATAGTGGAGGCTCCAGGAGGGGCCTGAGGGCAGCTATGTCCCCCGACCTTGCCTCCTCTGGGCCCTCGGCGCCAGGCCAGCCGTTGCTTTTCTGCATCAGCACTCTCATCTCCTGGGGGGTGACGGCCCGCTGCATTGCCATGGCACTTCACTAGTGTTGTCTCAACACAGCCGGGGGTGACCTCACTGCAGGCAGGGCTCCAAGGGCAGGCCTTGCTGAGGCTAGGGCCACCCAAGGACACCCCAGGCCCAGAGGCCGCGGAAGGAGAGCAAAGCCTCCTCCACTGTCCTAGTTCAGCCTAGAAAAATTTCATTTCCTGAAGGCTGTGATGCACCATAGAACTACAAACTGTTCGTTTTTCCTTCCCCTGTGCATTACATTATACCCTGTGTTCCAGAAGCCTTACGTGTTTTCTATCATTGAATCTTCCCAACCAACCTTTTGAGCCAAGGCCCCCATCTCTGTTTCACAGTTGAGAAGCCTGAGGTTCAGAGACGACAAAGTGGAGCCTTGTCAGCCCTCCCGAGAAGAGTCGGACATCTCCAGGCTGCCGAGCCGAAGGTGTGGTTTCTCTTAAAGTCTTGGGGAGGTGGGGGAGGAGTGTGTGACCGTTAAGGTGATCTGGAAGGTTCTTTCTGATTCTAAGAGCCCGTGACTCTGACAGTCTGACAGCTGCCCCTGTGGCTGGAGGATTCACCCAGGTCCCAGTTGGTGGGGGTGGTGGGGAGAGACTTCACTGTTCGCTGGGCTCACGGAAAAGGGAAGGGAAGGAGAAAACGGAGGGTGAGGGCCAGTCAAGGAGAGAGCGGCCAGCTCCCCACCCACCTCCTTACCTTTCTTGGCATTTGCAGCCTTCTTGGCCTTGGTGGTGGGGGCCTCGGCGGTGGCCTGGGTCAGGAGAGAGAAGAGGCAGAGGAGCACGCAGGGCCCCCAGAGCTCCATGCTGCTGCTGCTGCTGCTGCTGCCTGCGGTGGGCCCGGGTCAGACAGCACTGGCCGCTGGGGCCCGAGCTGCGTGGCTTAAGGCTGCGGCCACAAGGACCTCTGTCCAGGAAACCCTCCCAAAGTTGGCTGCAGGAGTGTAAAAAAAAAAAAAAAAAAAAAAAAAATCCTGCAAAAAGAGGAAGGCCTGGGAGCCACAGAACCTGGCTGCTGCTCGGGGAACACCCACCCAGCATCCTGGCCCTGCCCTCTGAAACAGCCATTGTTTTCTAGGATTCTGAAACACGCATGCTTGTCCTCAGAGCTCACATCTGCTGGGCAGTTACCTCGGGCAGGCGCTGGGTCACGCTTTTCCCTGGCCTCACAGAGGCCTCACACCAGCAATATGAGGCGAGTGCTGGCATTTCCCCATTTTACAGTTGAGGAGACTGAGGCTCAGTGAGGTTAAGGGAGCCTAAGCTACCGGACCTGTTAGAGGCAGCGCTGGTATCTGACCCCAGCCCCGGTACAGAACAGTTATGGAACCGTGTCTCCTTAGGGAGAGAGCTGGGGCTCACTGCCAAATTGTCTGGAGTGTTTGCTGTGATTCTTTTGTAGTTCTGCGATTGTGTTCTTGCTGCATGTTTGGTTAAAAATACAAAGAAGACCTTTCTTTTCTTGCCTCACTCTCTGTTTTTCAACCATCCTTTCCTGAAGCCGAGGTTAACATGGTGGGAAAGGGGCAGCCTGGTGTCCCAGAGTGGCGTCAGAGATGGAGCGGGGAGGAAAGACTGTCCCCAGGAAGGCGACCTGGTGTGGGGTGTCAGGACGCAACAGGGTGGAAGAGGCCACCCCCTGGGGGAACAGAGGTCCTCCATGGAATGTTGGAGTCCAGTGAGGAGAAGACTTCTGCATGGGAGAGCAGGTGGGGGCACATGGGAGAGAGTGGTTACACATCAAATAAGTACATTTATTAAAGAGAAAAAAAAAAAAGACCACGGGAGCCAGGTTTCTCATTGTCAGGAAAGGGAGGTACAAATACATAGAGCATGTTTCAATCCGTGTAGGATTGAAATTAGAGCCGTCGGTATGCAGTTGTGGACTTTGACACATGAAGCTGAATCTGCAGCTGTCCACGAAAATGTGTGCTTCCGTCCCCCAGCCAGACGTCTGGGTGGAGCAGCGGCCCACCAAAGGCTCGAGCATGCCGGGCATCCAAGCGCCGGCTTCTCAATATGGCTTTCCAGGAAAAGGAACCGCAGCACCTTGGAGCAACGAACGGCTCATTCCAGGGCCGGGGCAGGAAAAGGAGAAACTAAGCCCAGCACAGGCTATTTTGCCAGAACACAAGAAAATGTTTAAAGAAGAGTGAGAACGTGGCAGGACACGGAACCAGCTTGAAGGAGCTTCTTAGGGCCCAAATTGGGGACAGTTTGAGCATCAAAACAGTGACGAAAACAGTCAAATAGGAAACCATGCGCGCAGACAGATACAAATAAATCAGTGAATACACTGGAAGTCTGACATGCAGTGGGATCTTTTCTTTGTCTCAGATTATTTGCCCACAAGATACTTACTAACTCCAAAGAGGAAAGAGTCCCCTTGCAACGGAGAAGCCTGGCAGACGTCACTTTAATGAAGTGACTGAGGTCAGCATCGTCAGTAACGGACCCAACAGAGAGCCTGCAGTCCCCGAGCACCTGACGGGCTGGGGGGAGACTCCTGCCGAGGGCACAGCGCACAAGCCCAACCGAGGGGCTCTCTCCACAGCAACTGCCCAGCAGTCTTCAGAACTGTCCAGGACACGACTGAGGACACAAAGGAGGTCGCAGACACAGAACAGCAAACGCACTGTGCTCTGGACCAGACCTTCCTGCTGTCTGGACGCCCCTGGGACGGGGTGAGGAGCACGTGGCAGGGATGGTAGGTCATGAGGATGGAGGAGAGGGTCCTCGGCCACAGGGACCAAGCACTAAAGCGGGAGGCGGTGATAGGGCATCAGGTCAATGACTCCCTCGGAAATGGCTCAGGGGAAAAACGTTCTCTGTGCTGTAGCTGCAGATTTTCTGTGAGCTTTAGATGGCTCTACAAGAAAATGCAGCGGTCTGTAACTCAGGCTTTTCTTTTAGGGATCTGGCCCTTCCTGTCCCTGCCGGCCCTCACGTTCTCAGAGTGCAAGAGAGCTTTGTACTCTCAGCCAGGTCCTCAGTGGGACGTTAAGGGCCAAAGATTAAGCAACCTACCAGGGAGTCTTGCTTCCTGGAACTCTGGGTGGGTAGCACATGGCAAGAGAAATTATGGTTCTCATTTTCTTTTTAAAACCCCATTGTGTTCCTGATTGTCCCTCCTCGGCTCTTGGGCAGCAGGGAAACCGGAGGAGTCTATTTCCGAGTATAAGGCCAGGACAGGCCTGACTGTGGAGGCCGTGCCCTGGGTTGGCTGGGGAGGAGGTCCTAGAGGAGCCACTCAGAAGCCTCGAACTCTCTGCTCTGGGGCTTATCCTGCAGGAGCCACATGGGAGCCAGGCTGCATCCGTCCTGCCTGGGACTGTTCTCACCCGGCCAGTCCCTCAGTCACTGCACCACGTGCCCCTGTCATTGTGCGGCCCTGGAGGTGTGAGGCACCCTCTGCGCCAGCGGGCCTGCGGTGGCCTCCCCAGAGGCAAGTGACCCACCATCTCTCAATCTCTGACCTAGAAAGCTGAGTGGAAGAGGCTGCCTGCTTTAACCGCCTCTCGATATGTGATGTCCTTTTCCATTGATCTCCATGTGCCTTCCTGGAATGGGCAGCTCATTACTCTACAAAATATCTGGTTCCATCATTAGATGCTTGGCTTAAAGTCCCCCTGTGCTGAGGCAGTTCCCTGGTGCACCAGAACAGTCGTTTAAGGGGCCAGCAAATGTCAGCAATATACAGCCTTGACATACTCCTTTCCCGATTTGGAACCAGTCACCTTGCTTATTTAACTTATATGCAGAGTACATCATGCAGAATGCCAGGCTGGATGAAGCACAGGCTGGAATCAAGATTGCTGGGAGAAATAGCAATAACCTCACATACACAGATGACACCACCCTTATGGCAGAAAGTGAAGAACTAAAGAGCCTCTTGATGAAAGTGAAAGAGGAGAGTGAAAGAGTTGGCTTAAAGCTCAACATTCAAAAAACTAAGATCATGGCATCCGGTCCCATCACTTCATGGCAAATAGATGGGGAAACAATGGAAACAGTGACAGACTGTATTTTCTTGGGCTCCAAAATCATTGCAGATGGTGACTGCAGGCATGAAATTAAAAGACACCTGCTCCTTGGAAGAAAAGCTATGACCAATCTAGACAGCATATTAAAAAGCTGAGACATTACTTTGCCAACAAAGGTCTATATAATCAAAGCTGTGGTTTTTACAGTAGTCATGTATGGATGTGAGAGTTGGACCATAAAGAAAGCTGAGCACTGAAGAATCAATGCTTTTGAACTGTGGTGTTGGAGAAGACTCTTGAGAGTCCCTTGGACTGCAAGGAGATCCAACCAGTCCATCCTAAAGGAAATCAGTCCTGAATATTCATTGGAAGAACTGTTGCTGAAGCTGAAACTCTAATAGTTTGGCCACCTGATGTGAAGAACTAACTCACTGGAAAAGACTCTGATGCTGGGAAAGACTGAAGGCAGGAGGAGAAGGGGACGGCAGAGGATGAGATGGCTGGATGGCATCCCTGACTCAGTGCACATGAGTTTGAGTAAACTCTGGGAGATGGTGATGGACAGGGAAGCCTGGCGTGCTGCAGTCCATGGTGTCACAAAGAGTCAGACTCAACTGAGTGACTGAACTGACAACTGAGATGTTGGCACCTGGCCTTCCTGTCCCTCTTTGTCTCTTCTCCTTGGTCCTTCTTCTCTTCCTCCCAACTCTCCTTCTAAGGTATGGTTCCTGGACTTTTTATCTTCTTGAAAGCATCTTTGGCTAGAATTCTGCTCGCCACAGTCCTCACTGTGTTTGTGCATGTTCTCAAGGAGTCTGCTGTGGACAGGGGCCTGTGTCCCCTGTGTTCAGAATGGACACGCTATTCAGAAAGGAACTCTTTGTAGACACAGCATGCCTCATTTGCTGCCTGCGTTGAGCTTAGGGCCGTTAACCCCCTGGGTCCTCTTGTCCAGGCCCAGTTTGCCCCGGCCAGGTGAGGACCGTTTTGGCCACCTGCAGTGGACTCACCACCAGCCCTGGTGGGGCCTAGAGATTTCACCCTCCCAGCATAAAAGACCTTCTCGTGGACCATCCCCCAGGCCTCTACCAGCCAGAAGGGCACCAAGCAGGGGGCGCTTCAGCCAGGAGATCATGCGGGGTTACCGTTCACAAGTCAAAGGAAAGGTCTGTGCACTCACCCCACCCTCAGGGCCCAGTCTTCTCCCATCAGTTTTCCTGCACAAAGAATCATTTTGGCAACAAAGACAGAGGCAGAAAAATCTGGAGAGGGCTCCGAAAGGCACATTTCAGTTTTGTTTTCTCCCTCCAAGGCTGCTGGAGATCTGAGTTATATAAAACAAGAGCTGGCCACCCCACCCAAGTCGTGCACGGATGAAAACATCCCCCACCCTCCACCCTCGTCGCGCACAGATGTTTCCTCTTAGCTCCACTGGCCCTGGGTCAACAGAAATGTGGCTTGCCTATGGGGCAGAGAACTTTCCACACTCTGTTCAAAGGTAAGAACACCAGGCTGCACATCTCCAGGAAAACTGCGAGGGCCAAAGCCCAGCATCCTGTTGCTGTGGTCTCAGGGACCCTCATAGCAAAGTCACCCGTTGCTTTTCGAACCTTTTGTTGGCCGGGTTCTGTCACTCATTCAACGAGTCCTGCCTCTGCCCCTGTGTGCCAGGCCCTCGGGCACCCACAGCGTGGAAGGCAGTACACCATCTGGCCAGGTTCTCGGCTCCGTGGGGCCACATTTCTGGTTGTTTTGTCCCTAAAGGTCAGCAGTACCCTAGTGGAAAGAGAACTGGGAGCCTTGGATTCTAAGCAGAGCTCAGACATCCAGCACTTGGATCTTCTGGGGCAAGTTATTCCAGACCCAGATATCCCTTTCATAAAACAGGATAATAGTCTCTACCCTGCCTACACAACCGGATTAAAAAAAAAAAACAACTTTTTACTTTAGAGTATAGTCGATTAACAGTGTTGTGATGGTTTCCAGTGAACAGCTGAGGGATTCATGTATCCATTATCCATATATACAATGTATCCATTCTCCCCCAAACTCTCCCCTCATCCAGGCTGCCACATAACCTTGAGCAGAATTTCATGTTATACAGCAGGTCCTTGTTGGTTATCCATTTTGAATACAGCAGTGTGTCCATCCCAAACTCCCTATCTCTCGCCACTCCCCCAACCAACCATGAGTTTGCTCTCTAAGCCTGTGCATCTGTTTCTTCCGTAAGCTCATTTGTGTCAGTCATTTCTTCGTAGACTTCGCATACAAGGGACTTCGTCCACTACTCCTCTGCACAGTGGAACCCTGGGCGTGAGGCGGCCGGGCCACCTGGAAAGGTGGCTGGAGGATGGGGGTGAGATGGTGCACAGCCCTCAGGGCTCCTTGGCCTGTGTGCTGCCTTCCTCCTCCCACCCCAGGGCTGAGACACTAACTGACCTGACCTGTAAGTTTGGGAGGAGTCAGTCTTGTCTGTGCAATCCAGTTCTGCACTTAGCTGATGTCTTCAGCTGGTAACAGCTCAGGCAGGAATAGAAAATCTGATTAACTGTGTAGGATACTATAGATGGCCCTCTGCCTTTTTGACACCTTTCCCCTACCCCTCCACAAGTGGCCTTAAAATTCAGCAAATATAAACCCGGTTGTGCATTTAGGGATCCTGAAAATTTCACGTTATCACACTAGCCATGCACAATCTAAGTTTTGCTGGTTTCTTTTTTCCCTCATAGAACCCCTCTCTGTGCACCAGGTCTGATCCTTAGCTCATGTCCAGAATCTGTGGGTCCCCAACGGGCTAGTGGCAGACTGCTCCTATCCAAAGCTCTGCCTCCTCTGGAATTTTTCAGAGCAAGCTTTTTTTTCATTGATTTTCTCTATTGATTTCCTGTTTTCAACTTCGTTGACATCTATATTGCTATGTTGATTTTTTATAATTTCTCTGCCTCGCTGACTTTGGATTTAATTTGCTCTTCTTTTTCTCACTTCCTAAGGTGAGAGCTTAGATGACTGATTTTAGATCTTTCATCTGTCCTAATATTCAATGATTTAAATTTCCTTCTAAGCACTTTTTTTGCTACATCCGACAAATTTTGATAAATAATGTTTTCCTTTTCATTTAGTTCAAAATATGAGATTTCATTTAAGGTTTTTTACTTTGACCCAAATATTACTTAAAACTATGCTGTTTAATCTCCAAATGTGTGTGTGGTTTCCAGCTACTTTCTGTGATTGATTTACAGTGTAATTATATCATGATCTGGGAGCAGGTCACTGTGATTTCTGTTCTATTAGATTTGTTAAGGTGCATTTTATGGTTTAGAATGTGGTCTGTCTGCATGAATGTTTCCAAGTGAGCTTGAGAAGAATGTGTCCAGCTGTTGATGGATAAAGCAGCCTACGGGTGCTAAGTCCCTTCAGTTGTGTCCGACTCTTTGTGATGCGATGGACTGTCTTTGCAACCCACCAGGCCCTTCTGTCCACGGGATTCCTTCAGGCAAGAATACTGAAGTGGGTTGCCGTGCCTTCCTGCAGCAGAATCTTCCCCACCCAGGGATCAAACTCCCATCTCTTATGTCTTCTGCGTTGGCAGGTGGGTTCTTTACCAGTAGCGCCCCAGAAGCAGTCTGTAGATGTCCATTATATCCAGATTGATGCTGTTGGCAAGTCCAAACATGTCCTTATCAGTTTCCTGCCTGCTCCATCTGTTCATCTCTGACAGAGCGATGTTGGATTCTCTGGTTTTTACCTCATGTATTTTAATGCTCTGTGGTTAGGCATATACACGTGACAGATTTTTATGTCTTTATCGTTATGCAACGCTCCTCTTCATTCCTGATAACTTTCCTTGCTCTGAAGTCTCCTCCGTCTGAAATTAATACAGCTACTGTAGCTTTCTCTTGATGAATGCTACCGTGGTTTATCTTTCTTCCTCCATTATCTTTTATTCTGTATGTGTCTCCTGTTTAAATGAGCTTCACGCAGCTTTATTGATTTCTCTGGACTTGCCTGCGGGCCTCCCCAGTCTGGGGAGCAGTGGTTGCCTCGGTCCTCTCTTCTCTTCCAGCTCTGAGAAGCCTTGCTGCTCTTCCAGCCTGTTCCGTTCTGGCTTCTCCTCCTCATTTACTCCAGGTGCCCGCGAGGCCCCACTTCAGGGGCCGTCCCAGCAGTGAATTAGGAAAGCTTCAGATCTCCATGCCAGGACATTAGGCCCCCGCCCAGCCCTGACCCTGGTCCAGCGCCCTCAGAGCCACTCCCAGCTCTGTTTCCTTGGTACCTGCCAAGCCAGGTCTTGCGACTCGTTTGATGAGTCATGTCTTTCTTCCCAGGGCAGGGCCTGTGCTTCCCTGCTCAGGCTGGGCTGTCATCAGTCCCTAGTTATGGGCCTGGAGCCAAGGAGGGAAGGTGTTATCACTTTGTGAGAAATCTGCCTCAAGTATGGTGCCTGTGTGGTATAGTGTTTCTCTGGGGAATGCTTCTCTATGGGTGGGAGTTTCTTCTGCCTGCCCAAAGCATCCAGAGGAATATGAGGGGCCAAGATGCTGTCTTTCTCCCAGGTCAGAGTCCCTTTCCTTCCTGACCAAAGCCCCATCTCTGACAGAGGACCCTGCCAAGGGTATCCCTTCAGTTTCCTGTGCCGCTCGGCCTTTCTCGCACAAGCACTGGGATGAACTTCTGTTTTTACTCTTTGGTGACATTTCCAGAACTCAATTACTAGGTCAACAGGCATGAAATTTTTAAGACTTAATACACACTGCCAGACTATCTTCAAAAAATATTGAATAACACAGATGTACGCTCAACTGGCAGTTATAAGATTGCTGGGAGAAATATCAATAACCTCAGATATGCAGATGACACCACCCTTATGGCAGAAAGTGCAGAGGAACTAAAGAGCCTCTTGATGAAAGTGAAGGAGTAGAGTGAAAAAGTTGGCTTAAAGCTCAAAAGTTCAGAAAACTAAGATCATGGCATCTGGTCCCATCACTTCATGGCAAATCGATGGGGAAACAGTGGAAACAGTGGCAGACTTTATTTTGGGGGGCTCCAAAATCACTGCAGCCATGAAATTAAAAGACGCTTACTTGGAAGGAAAGTTATGACCAACCTAGATAGCATATTGAAAAGCAGAGACATTATTTTGCCAACAAAGGTCCGTCTAGTCAAGGCTATGGTTTTTCCTGTGGTCATGTATGGATGTGAGAGTTGGACTCTGAAGAAAGCTGAGCGCTGAAGAATTGTTGCTTTTGAAGTTTGGTGTTGGATAAGACTCTTGAGAGTCCCTTGGACTGCAAGGAGATCCAACCAGTCCACCCTAAAGGAGATCAGTCCTGGGTGTTCTTTGAAAGGAATGATGCTAAAGCTGAAACTCTAGTACTTTGGCCAACTCATGAGAAGAGCTGACTCATTGGAAAGGACTCGGATGCTAGGAGGGATTGGGGGCAGGAGGAGAAGGGGACGACCGAGGATGAGATGGCTGGATGGCATCACAGACTCAATGGACGGGAGTCTGAGTGAACTCCGAGAGATGGTGATGAACAGGGAGGCCTGGCGTGCTGCGATTCATGGGGTCACAAAGAGTGGGACACGACTGAGCGGCTGAACTGCACTGAACTGGCAGTTATATGGGAGACCGCTGCCTTCACTGAGCAAAACGCAAACTGCTGTCAATTTTCGAAATTCATGTGCTTTGTAGGCTTGAATTTACACAATTTGAGAGGCCAAGGAATCAGAGAAACAATAAAAGCAATCAGAATATTCTGTAACACTCCATTCCTTCCATGCCCACCCTCACTGAGCTCCCTGCCCACAAGCTCCTGATTGCCTTCTGGCTGATTTTAGTTCTTCTCCCCAACACTGATTTAATGGCCACTAAAGACAGCTCTGGTTCTGCTGGATGAAGTAGTGGATTTCTCTGGGACAATATTTTCCCAAGTCTTTGCCAGTCTCTGCCTTCAGTTCTCTCTCCTTATTCTGAGAGCTGCAGTAATCAGACAATTCCAGGAAAGCTTCTCTGGAGAGACCCTGCTGTCTTGGTGTTTTGTTTCATTTGTGATGGGCGCTTCTTCCAGGCAGGGTGGCCCTCAAGGAAAGGTGCGGATGGGGCAGTAGAGACAGACGCTGCCATCTGCCTCTCCCTGGCACCTGCACTGGAAGTGGTCCGCCAGCAGGCCCAGGCGGGTAGCTGTGGCACAGCTGGACTGGGACAGCCTCACCTGTCTGTCTCAACTCTCCAGTGTCTCTAGTCACTGAAACCACAGCCCCACTGTGAACACAGACAGCCAACCAGCGCTAGGAGAAGAGGAACAGGCCGATCGCCGCCTTGCTGGCAGCACTGTGGTGGCGCCCATGAGGACTCCCCCTGGAAAAAAAGCAAAAGAAGCAAGCCCCGGCTGTTCTCTCCACAGGGCAGCAGCTCCAAGTCTAGGCAGCCGCTTCTCTCCACCAGGCACACCTGCCCAGGCTGGGAGGAGGTGCCCATGCCAGGACCTCTGCAGTTAGTCTGCAAGGGCTTCAGCTCACATTATGTTCTTTCCATCTGGCAATAAAAATTCCTAACTCTTACCCTGTTTGTTTAATGAAATGCAGAGAGTAAAATGCCACGCTGAAACACTCCTTCAGGAATCAGCTCCTTCCCCAGGGCCCTCCTGAAGATCGATTGGGGAGTTTCAGTTCCCCTGGAAAAGGAATACAAAGACTGCTTCAACCCAAGAATAGACTTAATTCCAGCACGCCGTCCTGTGAGTAGAACACGGGCTCACAGAAAGCGTGCTCTTGAGAGCCAGAAGAATGGCCTCCCCGCCTGTCCCCAGAGTATGAAGGCGGGCTGAGTCATCAAATGGCAACATCTCTAAGCAGCCTTCTTAATACTGATAAAACATGGAGATCTTACAAAACACCAGGGAGTGGTTATAAAAACATGAAGCAATTTCCAAACAAGAGTGATAAGAAAGGCTGGCTCAGGACCAGACCCTAGGGGAGCTTGGCTGGGATCTCTTAGAGGGCCAGAAGCAAGAACTGGGCTTCCCCAGAACTCGAGAAGGCTCACCAGCCAGGCAGAAGCCCTGGGTCGGTACCCAGGGTAGAATGCCTTCTCCATCTCCTCAACCAGGAAGCCCTCAAATGCATGAATTGCATTTATATTGTGTTTGAGTCTCATCTTGAAAGCTCTAAAGGGGAGAAAATTGACAATATATATATCATAAGCAGATGGTGATTGCAGCCATGAAATTAAAAGATGCTCACTCCTTGGAAGGAAAGCTATGACCCACCTAGACAGCATATTAAAAAGCTGAGACATTACTTTGCCGACAAAGGTCTATATAGTCAAAGCTGTGGTTTTTCCAGTAGTCATGTATGAATGTGAGAGTTGGACTATAAAGAAAAGCTGAGTGCCGAAGAATTGATGCTTTTGAACTGTGGTGCTGGAGAAGACTCTTGAGAGTCCCTTGGACTGCAAGAACATCCAACCAGTCCATCCTAAAGGAGATCAGTCCTGGGTGTTCATTGGAAGGACTGATGTTGAAGCTGAAACTCCAATACTTTGGCCACCTGATGTGAAGAGCTGACTCATTTGAAAAGGCCCTGATGCTGGGAAAGACTGAAGGCAGGAGGAGAAGGGGACAATGGAGGATGAGATGGTTGGATGGCATTACTGACTCAATGGACATGGGTTTGGGTGAACTCTGGGAGTTGGTGATGGATAGGGAGGCCTGGTGTGCTGCAGATCGTGGGGTCGCAAAGAATGAGATACGACTGAGCGACTGAACTGATACTGATATAAGCATTTCCTTTGAACTATTTTTCTGCTAGGTCTTATTTTATTGTGTGTGTTGTTCTGATTTCCTGCAGCAGGAGACAAGTCTCCCTGGAGAGGCCTGGGACCAGAGTCCTCCACTGGAGCAGGTCTCTGGACTTAGTTGTAATCCCTACATAAGGGTCATTTGTGGCAGAGCCACAAATGACATCCTGGCGTACAGCTGAAGAAGTCAAGCCATACCATACACGAGACTGGAAAATAGACTTTAATTTTACATGTACAAATGTTGCCTTAAATTCACAGCAGTTAAGAAAACAATGCATACAAACTTCCGCTTCCAGGGAAAAGGAGAAGACAAACATCCGGCAGTTGGAGGCTGCTGTGCACATCAGCCCAGGAATCCGACTTTCTGTCTCTTGGGCCCCAGGCTCTCCTCCTTGTGTAGGATACTCTGCAGGGAGGCGTGCAGCACCTTGCCCACGCGCTTGCCAGTCTGCAGGACGGAGAAGGGCAGACAGAAGAGGGCACACGCCCGCCCGTGAGGCACACATACTCTGACTGAGAGAAGTGTCCCTGCCAACCAGCCATTCCAAAGCTGCATTCCATCGGCCTTACAGGACTTTCATTCAATATAAACCCCAGGGAGTTCCCTGGTGGTCCAGGGGCTGAGACTCTGCACTCCCAAGGCAGGGGGCTCGAGTCCGATCCCTGGACAGGGAACTATAGATCCCACATGCCACTACTGAAGATCCTGCATGCCGCAACCAAGACCAGGTGCCGCCACAAAAGCCAACCCTCCAAACCCCAACACCACCGTAGTTAACGTTGTGGGAAAGCCTCTGTTCTGAGAAAGGGGAAAAAGAAAAAGGCAACCTCTAAGCAGCAAGCAGAAAGGAACAAAAGCTGCCTCGGTCCTTAGCTGCTGCCACTAGAAGCAGGAGAACAGTCCGCCTAGTCAGAACTTGGCTTCAGCCACTGCGTTGCAGAGAGAAGGCCTGGGGAGGCCACGGGGAATCCAGAATCTGTCTGATGAAGGAACAGATGGTGCCGGGAACCCTTTTTAACCAGCAGTGTCTAATCTGCCTGCCACCAAAGGAGACCTGCTCAGATAGGACCAAAGTCAAGGCCTGAACAGTCTTTGATGTTACTGCCATGCAGAGATGCTAAAAGCATCAACTGCTGGCTTCAAGGCATGTCACGAGGTCAGACAACCCCACAGATTTCCCAATTAGCCCCTACACAGCAGACAGAGGGGCCTTGACAAAAAAAATCCCAACTATATAAAAATCTTTCTTTATGCAACTGTTTTTGGGTCACATGAATCATTTCAAGAACATTATGAACCGACTACCAGTTTCCTCTTCAAGCCTTCCACGTTCTCATACCAGCTTTAGTTCACTTGTGCTACTGGTTCCGTTCCCGACAATGTCAGGGAGAAAGACACCCAGGCCCTGGCCCCACCCCAGTCCTCCTAGTCATCGGTGGACGCGCCCCAGGGCTGTGTGCCTTTTCCCCTGACCCCGGACTATAACAAGGGATGAGACCCCAAGTGTCATGAAAACTCCTATGAAGAGAAGAGCTTGGTCTAAAGACCGGGAAGGGACTGAGTCTATGAAATGCGAAATCAGGATTAAGGTCCAAAGTGACTTTGGAAAGATTTTTATCGCAACATTAAGAAAAGGAAAAAATGTCCAAGTAGGGGACACTGACTAGGGAAACTGATTCTTCATATGAATGAAGGCAGGGAGAGAACAGGAAATGAGACGAACAGGCCACCAGGACTTGCGAGATCTGGACCTGGATTTGCAGGAGAGGTTACAGTGGCCAGGGGCGGCAGACACACAACCAGCTGAGTGTCTAAGCTTTATCAGGAGTGAAGGGGATGGGAGCGCCAACCAGTCAGTTCAGGAGCAGCTGGAAAGCGCCCGGGTGCTGCTGCCAGGCCTGGGGACACTGAGGGGAGCAACCCGCTCAGAGGCCGTGGGGAGCTTTCCCTCATCCCTCTTCATCTCCATTTACACGCTTCCAGGCCCACACGGAATGGGGAGACCACCATCCTGTACCCCCAGCTCCACCCCTGCTCACTCTCCTCAACAGGCAGGAAGCAGTCAGCCAGGATTTCAGTTCTCTCATCCAGTCACTGAAGCCTGGGATTTGGCAGTTACAAGTGACTCTTAACATTATCAGTCCAACACTCTTATTCAGAAATGTGGCACTGAGGTCAGAGGAGAGGATAAGGAACTCTTATGGGCCAGCGCTACCTCCTGGTCCCAAGCCCCCACCCACCACCATCTCAGCTAGCTCAGCGACGTCTGCCTTATACCAGCTGCCCTCCAATCCCCAAAACCGGGGTGAAGAGGGGAAAATGGGGAGAATGTCCAGTGTGACCAAGGGGGCAGGAGGCAGCAAGCGCTCCCAGCCAGGTCCCAGCACCCACTTCAGAACCAAACGCACCTCCAGCATCTCGAAGATGCTCTCTGGGTCCAGGCTGCCCTTCCCCACCTTCCTCACGCAGGTGACGACTCCCTTGCTGGTCACGGACACCAGCAAACTGGCCAAGGAGCAGGCCTCCTCCTGGAGAGTAGCGTCCACCACGTGCCGATAGCCGATCTGCAAGAGGAGGGCAGCAGTGCGCGCGTGGGCAACGCACACCCCGAGGGCCTCGCAGGGGCAGTGCCCCTGCGCCATCCAGGCCTATGTTAGATTCTGTTCACAGGAGAGTGTCTGAAGCACGGTTTGCTGTGCTGTTGAAGGCTGTGTACGCAGTGTAACAGAAGCATGAAAGGGAAACACATGGTGGGGGGAGGGTGGTCAGAATTAAAATCCAGAGGCCTTCCAAGTCAGGGGCTATCCGGGGTCTCCAGCAGAGGTCCCCTGGATGTTTCACTCGTGACAGAGATGAATGCAGAGGGCCCACGCCGATGGACGCGCTCAAGAATGAGTCAAGGGCGGGTGGCTCCGGTCGCCCCAACACTTCGCCACAGCCCGGGCTCATGAAGCGGTCCTGCTGGAATCAGACCTGGCCTGTCAGCCTGATCTGCATCCAGTGAATCTCGGGTGGAATCATGACAGTCTCGGTCAGAACAGGCCTCTTTGCACAGTCCTGGGCGGTGCCAGGCACGCATGAGGGTCAGCTAGCCGCTCCGCTCCACAGGCCTTGGCGCTCCACGCTTGATGTATCAGACACTCAAGCCCTGTTCCAGCCCTCATTTCATAGATATGCTCATTAGGGCCACAGAGGGGACAGTGTCCGCCTTTCAACCACCTTTTTACTATTCAAGCAGCCCAGACACCAGAGCTGAAAGAATTAAAGGAAATATGCATTCAAGGTATTTTGGTGAAATGCCTGGTAGACAGCAGGAGCTCTGCAGACTCTGGCTGCTGTTACTGTGAACCCACTCACGTGCTCCTGAGGCCAGAGCCACGGCTTCCAGTTAAAGAGAAAGCTGCTTATGGCAGTGGTCTCCAACATAACAAAATTAGTGGATTTAGGTTAAAGGTACTTCTGTATGGGCTGTAAACCATAACTTCTCAACCGACTAGGTAACCTTAAGGGGCTGGGGTTGGAGGAGATTGACAGGGAAGAAAAAACCATGAGATATAAGCTCATACTTTGCACAGGGTGACGATGCAGGGGACGTTCTCCACGCTTAGCTGGATGCAGTCGTAGGGGTCATCGGACAGTTCAATGTCCTTCGACCCTTCTTCATCTTCCAGAACACGAACTCTTGGTATCCTAGAAGCAGAATTAAAATTCCCAGTTACTGAGAGGAAGCACGGTAACTTCTTTTGCTCGAGTTGGAATCCCTGTGCTCAGAATACGAAGTCATGCTGTGCCTGAGTTTGCCCTCAGCCCTGCCGAAAGGGTGCAGGTGACACGGATGCAGTGAGGAAAGGAGGTCTTTAAAAAGTGATGCTGGGCAGAGGCAAGTGGGGAGGGGCTAGAGGCGGGGGAGGGGATCAAGAGGCACAAACTAAATACTGCGAATGAGATAAGTAAGCTTCACGGATACACTGTACAGCACAGAAATATAGTCAGTATTTTACAGTAACTGTAAATGGAGTATAATATATAAAAATACGGAATCACTATGTTATACACCTGAAGCTACATGAATTATACCTCAACAACAACAAACTTAAAAATGCAATTTAAAACAATACTTGGTCAACCAGATATCCAAAAATGAGCCCTGATCCCTACCTTCTCACCAAACACAAAAATCCATACTAAATGGACCACAGATGTAAAGGTGAAAGGTGAAACAATAAAGCTTTCAACTAAGAACATCTTCATGACCTTCGAGTAAACAAAGATTATTAAATGGACACAGAGTACTC
>SJYC01094623.1:0-32366 GCA_006408675.1 Madoqua kirkii
AGGTGAAAGGTGAAACAATAAAGCTTTCAACTAAGAACATCTTCATGACCTTCGAGTAAACAAAGATTATTAAATAGGACACAGAGTACTCGTAAAGGAAACAAAACTAGCCTTCAATTATAACTGAACACACACACACATACACACACATACACACACACACACACACACACACACACACACACATCTTGAGACACGGCAGGCCTGGTTTCAGACATCACAATAAAGCAAGTCACATGAACTCGTCCATTTCCCAGTGCACATGCAGCCACGTGTATACTACAGTGCAGTCTCTAAGCTTGGCATGAGCATCATACCTAGAAAAATAGAAAGAAAAGTGCACATACCTTATTTTTAAAGGACTCTTTAAGAAAACACCAAACTTCTTTATTTTTAACTGGAGCATAACTGCTTTACAATATTGGGGTGGTTTCTGCCGTGCACCAACATGAATCAGCCAGAGGTATGTGTATGTCCTCGCCCTCCTGAACCTCCCTCCCACCTCCCACCCCATCCCACCTCCCTCGGTTGTCACAGAGCACCGGATTTGAGCTCGCTGTGAAAAACACATTAAAAAATGTTAAGCATCATGTGAACCTTCTTGCAATAGTAACATCAAAAATTACTGATCACAGGTCACTGTGACAAATATGTACATAAGGAGAAAGTCTGAACACTGCAAGAGACGCGAGGTGAGAAGATGCCGCTGGGGAAATGGCGCTGACGGACCTGCTGCTGGCAGCAGGGCACAGACCTTCACTCTGCAGAGAAGGCCGCGCCTGCGAAGCACAGTCCAGGGGCGTGCGGGGAGACCAGCAGCGCCTCTGCGTGCGCACGATGTGACACAGACTTGGACGAGCACGATGTGACACAGACTCGGACGAGCACGATGTGACACAGACTCGGACGAGCACGATGTGACACAGACTCGGACGACAGGCTTCTGTCTGTCACCAGGCATGACCCGGACACTAAAAGATCATCCAGAATGGAGAAAACAGATTATTTCTCTGTGTGAGTGTGTGTGTATAAACTGACACGTTACACGAAGAATTCCAACGGACAGAAAAGACAGATGACCCAACAGAGAAATGGGCAAAAGACTTCAACAGGAACCTCAAAAAAGAGCCTATTCACATAGCTGAGAGACACCCAAAAAGCTGCTCAACTTAAAATATTCGTCAGGAAGGTGCAAAATAAAGCTACAATGTGATACTAAGACGCACCTACCAAAATGGCTAATAGTAAAAAGACCAAAAAAAAAACCACACACAAAAAAACCAAGGGCTGGCCAAGACGCAGAGCAGCTCGGACTCTACACAAAGCTAGGAGTATCATTTGGCAAAAGCAATTTGGAAAACCGTTCACAGTATATGCTACCACTATTTGCAGTAGCTCAAAACTGGCAACTACTCAGATGCTCGTCAGCAGAAGACTGGAGACATCCAGTGTGGCATATTCAGGGCAGGCGGACAGCACACAGCGAAACAGAGGACCATGACCACAAGCCACAACACAGAAGCCTCAAAACACAATGCTCGGTGACCGAGGCAGACATCAGCGAGACCACACCGCGGGATTCCGTGTGGACCGAGCACAGACCACGCTAGCGTGTCAGGACTTTTTTCCTGGTTTTCCTCGGGGGGTGTAGTGACTGCATGGGGGTGCAGGGTGGGAGGGCTTCCAGGGGGCGGGCGCCGTTCTTGTTCCTTGAGCAGGGCGCTCCGCACGCAGTGGCGCCATAGAGCCTGCTCATTCCAGTGTGGGGCGGGGCCAGGAAGGAAGAGGCGGCCCACCCAGCTCCTCTTCCGGAAGCGGCGCCCGGGCTTTTCCCTGTGCCTCCGATTCAGTCCCGCTGCCCCTCCCTGCACACGCCAAGGTCCAGAGCAGAGGGGTCTCAGCCAGAAACGTCCCGCCAGGGTCCTGCCCCGAGGAGTCCTGCTATGGTCTGCCCTGCGTGAAGTCTCCGTGCCAGGGGCCCCCAGGGTGGAAGTACTAAGCAATATCAGGTGAACAGTTTGAATTCTGATACAGTGAAAAATAAGCACGCATACACACAAACACCCCCCCATCACATACACACTAAGCACGCATACACACACATACCCCTTCCCATCTCTCTCTCTCTCTCGCACACACACGCACAGCCCTTCCCATCACACACAAAGCACGAAGACACACTCACACATACCTTCCCATCTCTCTCACACACACACACCCCCCTTCCCATCACACACAAAGCAGGCATACACACTCACACATACCTTCCCATCTCTCTCTCACACACACTCCTTCCCATCACATACACACTAAGCACGCATACACACTCACACATACCCCTTCCCTGGCCATAATGTGGTTCATCAGAAGGGCTAGAGGATGCTCTCGAGAATGGCCGCCACCCTTCTAGAAGGCCCTGACTATCCAGAGTCCTCCCACACACTGGGGGGACCGAGTGCCTTGCAGAGTCCGCACCCCTTGCTGCCGGCATGGCTGCTGTGCTCTGGGAATGGGACTTGAAAGCTATGCCCACGACAGCTGTCCTCCCCAACCTGAGCAGCTGGGTTTACCATTCTGATGTACAGTTTGCCCAACACTTCCCCTACAGCCCAACAGCCTCATCTGGTTCTCCTCTCCCTTTCTGTCTTGGTGCCCATGGCAACCAGCTGGCAAGACAGGGAGTGATTTCTGAGGCTTGAGGTACAACAGATGGCAACTTCCTTTCTTCTCCAACAGAGCCCAAGGCCAGGCTGCTGCGGAGAGCATCTGGGACACGAGGCCTCACAGTGGCCCCAAGGGCCAGGCCTGCCCTCGGCCAGCGTTAGCCAGGAGTCTAAAGGCCCAGCGAGGGGAAGGGGACTCTACAGCTTTCGTCTCAACAGAGCTTCGATCCTGCAACGCCTGACCTACATTTACTCAACTTTGTTTTTGTTTGCTGTATTTTAAACTGTGCAAGTGGTCTCAATTCCACCACAGGAAAACTCTAAAATCACTCTTTGAATCACCCATAATGTGAGCACTTGAAAATGACCGTAATGTCTTTCTGGGGGTCTTTATGTTTGTCGTCGTTGTTGTTCAGCTGCTAAGTCGAGTCTGACTCTTTGGGACCCCGTGGCTTGTAGCCCATCAGGCTCCTCTGCCATGGGATTTCTCGGGCAAGAACACTGGACTGCATTGCCATTTCCTTCTCCAGGAGGTCTTCCCAACCCAGGGACAGAACCCTCGTCCCCCGAGTTGGTGGGTGGGTTGATGACCACTGAGCCACCGGGGAAGCCCAGAGATCAGAGCACAAAGCGAGCGAAGCCCTGGCTCCCGGAGCTTCATCTGGTGAGAGGATCTGGGCGGTTGGCTGGCTCACTGGTTTCGACTCATTCTGCTGTCCTGGGGTTTTTGAGCATTTTTCTACATGGTACATGTTTACTTATGAAATTCAAAAATTAAATGCAGAAATATATCTAGTTTTAACTTGGGAAATCTGAAGCTTAAAGTTAAATACCACCATTGTGGATGGGGAAACCCCTTGTTATCCTCTCCGACGAGCTTCAGTCATAACACCCTGCGCGGTCCACCGCAATGCCCCGCGGGGTCTCCACAGGCCCCCAGCGCTGTCTCCAGCAAGGCTTACCTTGTGTTGAAGAGCGCAGCCTTCACAGCGATGGAGATGGCATCGAACAAATTCCCACCACACTCCAGCAGCTAAGGGAGACAGGGAGTGAGGCGGGGAGAAGCAGTGAGCGTCATTTCTCACCTTAAGTATCGCCCCAATGAAAGCATGCTGGTTCCTAAGAAACACGGACCAAGTGTTTATAGAGACCAGGAAGCCGGGCTGCTGGGCCGGCTCGCCGCCGCGCACAGGCTCTTCACCCTGACTCCAGGTGCTGCCTGCGGCCCTGGCCGTGGGGCCACCGCTCAGAGGCCCCAGACTGTGTGGGGCAGCTAGCTGCTCAGGCGGTCGGGCCTACGCTGAGGGAAAAACTGCTCACCGGCGTTTGGCCCCAGCTAACTCTCAGAAGTACTCGGCGAGCACCCCGCTCATCTCTGCTCTCATATGCCCAGCCCCCAGACAGGGACAGCACGGCGGCCCGAGGCCACTGCCGCCGCCAGGCTCACGCTGACGACCGCAGTCACTACCGCTCTAATGCCCGATGCAAATCTGACGCTAGACACCTCTCACTCCAGGGTCTCTGTTAAGCGTAGCTACAACTAAGGTCTTTTGCATGGTTTCACCCATGAGCACAAGTGTTAACTGTACTCGAGTGTTCCTGTCCAGGGAGGGCTGGAGCCCATTATTACGTGGAGGCCACCACACCCTTCTTCCTTACTCTCAAGAAGCCTTGGCCTTAGGTTATGGAATAAAGCCAATGGGAAGAGAGGAGAGGAAGTCACGTGGAGAAAGAAAAGCCGTGTATTTCTGTGTGTGTTTATTTAGAGTCTGTCTCCTCTTCACCTGAACTACTGACTCCCGAGGCTGGACGCTGTCAGCTCTGTTTTTCTCTTCAGAGCCCAGCAGAAGGGCTGCTGGGAAGGAGGAGCCTGGCAATTATTTATGGAAGACAGGCAGGCTCAAAGCCTGGGCCTTCTAAACTCTGAGAATCAAGAGTCACACCTGGCATGTCTCACGCACCGCGTCCACGCCTAGTACAGACTCTAATTCCCACCTGTAAGCTTTCTGGGCAAGCCTCCAGTAGACTCCAAGCATCTCTCCTACTGCCTCGTGTAATTACTGCTCATCAGAATATGGTCTCCCAGCCTGTATTACCAGCTCTCCTGTAACTGCAGCATGTCTGTCGAGCAGCCGCACTAGCTCCCCCGCTCCCTGGTTCCTGTACAGACTGCTGCGTGGCTAGATGCTGGCGCTGGACAGTCTGCTTCGATTCCTGTCTTTGCTGGGTGACTGCTGACTTCCCCAGTCTGGACCCACTTCTCCAGGCTTCACGAAGGGTGAAAGCCACTCTATCTTCCAGAGGTGTTCAACATATGAGTCTTTGTAAAGTCCTCCAAAGTGTGTCTGGCACACAGGAGGCATCAGCTAAGTGTTTTAAAAATATATCCTAATCTGCTCTTTCATCTTTCCCTTGATCTCCTCACAGACTGTCCAGGGCATCCACAGATTCTCCATCTTCACTGTTGACAACCTTTGGAGAAGAAATTCCGATGCAAAAGGCCTGCGGGCGACCAGGACACAGTGCACCCCGAGCTGCTCCCGTTTACTGAGTATCCCTGCTCACGGGAGACGCCTGTGGTTCTAGGGTGAGACGGTGGCTCTCTGATGTTCACCAGTTTCATAAGAGGCTGCGCTGAGAGGACAGGCTTCCTGCCCGAATCAAAAGTGCATGAGGCCCCCTTGCTGGGCCAGCGTCCTAACGAACCACAAGTGTGTGGGGTGGCACCTCCCTGGGCAGCTGTGAAGCCTGCCTCTTGGCAATGACTATAGCCTGCCAGTTCCCGCCCTCCTCAAAACCAACACCTGTAAAACTACCTGCTTAGTAGGAATCAAACTCCTGCTTAGTAGGAATCAAACTCCAAATACAGACTGGAGATGAGAAACAGCAAATGAACCTGTAATTTCATTGTTTTTACCCCAAAGCATCAGCATTCAGAACAGACTCAAACCTGCTGGACAGTTAAGCACTGCTCTTTGGGCTAGCTCTGCCCCATCTATGAGCAAACTAATTTAAAAGTTTCCAGAAAGCCCTGCCCTGTTTCATGCAGGGCTGACAATCAGCCAGCCAGGCTGTTCCTAGTAATGAAGCTCACTATCAGTCCACAGGATCAGCTTTATCTCATACTCATGAGAGGACCTGTTTGGTCCCTGGCTTTGCCCTCTGCCCTCAATATGAAGTGGAAGATGCAGTCACTCATCTCAAAGTTCACAAGATTAAAGGGAAAGGGACCTAAGAAGAGCCTGTACGTGAGCAAGAAACTGGCAAAACAAAGCACAGCCGTAAGAGAAATTACTGCCACGTGCTCAAAACCAGGCAGACAGGTAACTGGGAGGGAAGCACCGGGAAGGAAATGGAGGGCCAGACCAGAAAGATGCCTGCAGGCACAGGCTTTGGAGGAGGAAGGAGGCAGGGCCTCAGGGCCTCATGGGAAACACGGGGGTCAGGTAAGTGGGCTACAGTGTTTTCACGGGCGGATGAGGTGAGGTCGTGAGTTGGCTCTGGCGTTAAACAGCCCTGGCTTTGGAGCCCAGGATCACTGGTCCCGAGCGGAGATCCCCTGGCAGAGTCCCTTGACTTCCCTGCATCTCAGTGCCTCACTTATAAATGGGGAAGGCTAGTGCCCACTGGCAGAACATCTGTAAGGGCTACACAACAATGCAGGTGAATGCTCATCTTATCGTCGCAACTCTGCCGATCAGCTCTGTCTGGCACCGTTTCCTTCAGAACATCTCGTTTCCTTCTTCCCCGACAACCTCTGTGGATAATTTTGGGTGCTGCCGTGGTATGGCTGTTGGCAGATTTACTGTCAGGTGGCATCACCTGTGCCCTACTGCACGTGTTGTATGTAAGTTAAAAACCATTATGGGAGACCAGTGTTTCCCCAAGGAGTCTCACCCTGGAAACTGAAAGTATCCAACTGAAGACAGGAAAAGCACGGGGAGGAAAGCAGGCCCACGGGTTTCCCAGAGTCGTGGGGCGCGGCCGGTGCAGTGGCGTGAGACCTACCAGCACGTCCACGTAGAGGGCCCAGCAGTGCTCTCGGGGGCTAATGCACAGGGACTGGAGGTCGACGCTGCTCTCGTTGTTAAATATCCGGTACAGGGTGTTAGCAATCTCCGTGCCAAGGTCATCGCCTCCGCGACCTTCAAATTCAGGGGTAGCACTGGCGGAACTACACAGAAGGGCAACAGAAAAGGGGTGAATCTTGTCGAATGCACAGAGCAGAGGGGCAGGCTTTGTTCCAGGCTCCCTGCGGGGCGCTGGGAGGAAAGGCACTGTGGGAAGGCTGCGTCCGCCACTCTTCCAGCGTCCAGACACAGGCCTCGAACCAGGCCAGGACCGTGCCTGGCTGTGCTGCTGTGTGCGCTGGGAGTGCCCGCTGACTCCTCACAGAAGCCATCTTTACCCAGAGAGAAGCAAGAACACTGGTGAAATGAACCACCGCCAGCAGTAAGAACTCTCATATCCTGAACGTTTACTAGACTCTTCTCTGGCAGGCCAAGGAAGTAGGAGGCCGAGAGAATGAGTCTGGTCTACAGAGGGGTAACTGTGTACACACCAACCCTAGATGATGATACTCTCAAGACAAAGCCACAGCGTAGGCCCAATAACTTTCCTGGGGCTATTTAGGATATGCATATATACACACACATCTGATTCATGCCGACGTATGGCAGAAACGAACAGTATTATAAAGCAATTATCCTCCAATTAAAACTGTTTTAAAAAAAAAAGACATAACAGTATGTCAGAGCTCTGTCATAAACTTTAGATTATCATGGTACTGAGAGGCAGGAAACGAAGAACTGTTTGCTGACTTAAATCTCTCATTTTGGTTATCGCTTTTGTTATTTTTCAAGGGAAGTGCTTTTGCCTTCTGAGCTTCCCGAATTTTATGCCAAGCTACCTCAACAAAGGAGCAAGCATCCGCAGGTGCCGCCCCCACGCCCTGCCCCAAGCACTACTCAGCATTTCACTAGGAAAGTCTTGAGGGTTTTGCCTTAACAAAAATAAACCCTCCGTACATTTGTGGGGTATGTAAACACTCCAGTAATTATTTTATTGTAACGAATTCAAGGCCCAGAAAGACAAGAAAGCAGTTGTTTCAGTAGGTCTCCACAAAACCACCCGTGGAAGCTCTCTGGTCCCTGTCCATCTGTCCATCCGCTCGTCCTCCCAGAAGGTTCCAGGCCCTGGACTAGGCACTAGCGACCTAGAGACAGTGGGACAGGTGCAGACCCAAGTCAGCAGTTCCAGGGACGCAGCAGGGAGTCACATGGAAACAGGCACACAGAAACGGTCAGGGAGGCTCGCAGGGCATGTCAGTCAGTGTTGAGGGTTGGAGGGAGTCTCGAACCTGAAGATGAGACAAGCTGGTCTGACCATAGACGAGCAGGGGGATTCCAGCCCAAGCGAAACCTCTGTGGAGGCCGAAGGCTGTGCCCACCCATCTGTGTATGCTGAATCAAACCTCACCTCCTCACACATTTCACTGTCCCTTCTGTCTGGCCCATTCTAATACAGACATAAGATTAATCCTAAAAGAAGAGTGTAGCGTTGTGTAATAACATTGCTTCTCTCATCATATAGTCTTCCCTGACCACTACAAGCCAGGAGAACCCCCCTCCCTCTATTTAAAAATCCCTAAGAGAAACTTCATCATTGCCATAGCAACCTCACTGTTCCTTCCCGGCCTCGGCCAGACTTGGGCACCGAGCCATGAAAAGCAGCTCATTGATGGTAAATTAATCAAGTCACTAGGGACCAAGTTCATTATTTTGCAGAGCCAGCAAAAGACAACCTGTTTCTAATGTAAACCCTAAGCCATCAATATTAAGTCCTATCTTAAATGTTTAAAAGCGCATCTGTACAGAGCTCTGGGTGGACAAATCCTGCAGAGGTCCTTATGCCTAAAATGTTTATCCTTCCCTCATTACAGTAGGCTGAGTCCTCCTGGGTGTGACTAATGAAGGGATGGATTCATTAACTCTTCTACAGCCCAAAGGGGCGGTTTAAGAACTCCCCAAGCCAGTTGGCTAAATTAATCTACCAACAAAACCGCACCCCACTGATTTTTGACACTGGGCTGGTTTAAAGTGGAAAATTTTCCCATTTTAAATAATTTCTCCCCCCAACCCTTAAAAAAAAAAAAAAAACCCACAAAAACAGGTTAACCCTTTCTGCACAGCTGGCAGCCAGAGAAAGGATTTAGAAGCCCACGAGACCATGGGAAGCTCCTGGCTCCCACGTGTGTCACTCAGCATGACTGGCTTGTGGCCTAGCATCAGTCAGGTGAGCGCTCTTGGGCCGTCTCATGTCTTATGTCTCAAGGTAATGAATGGGTGCTCTGGTCTTAGGACTTACGACTAGACCGCAAATGTTGGAGTCAATGAATGCAGACCAAGGCAGTCCTAAATAAAAAAGCTTCTCTATTTAGTACCAAGTTGAGAGAGAGAGAGAGAGAGAGAGAGAGAATGCAGGCTGGTAATCTTAGCCCCCTGTTCACAGGCATCACTGTATATTCTTCAGTCGAGGAACATACATGGGGTTTTGTGGCATAAAACAAGTGCTTTCTATAATCTGAAACTGACTCAGATCCTTCATAAAAGTATGACCCAGCCCCTCCTCCAGGGCTGCTGGGAAATCGCTTATGGAGCTGGATAAACAGAAAAATCCTGGGAAGGCTGCCACTCCCAGTTCTCCAGCCTCCTGACTCATCACCTCCGCCCTGCTCCTCCTGCTTGGCATATTCTGCTCTGACCGGATTAGGCTGAGATCAAGGCCATGTCTACCTGGAGGAGGACTTGAAACACTAGGCCCATTGTTGTTCCCCTTGCAATTGATCTTCAGGCATCACTGTATATTCTTCAGTCGAGGAACATACATGGGGTTTTGTGGCATAAAACAAGTGCTTTCTATAATCTGAAACTGACTCAGATCCTTCATAAAAGTATGACCCAGCCCCTCCTCCAGGGCTGCTGGGAAATCGCTTATGGAGCTGGATAAACAGAAAAATCCTGGGAAGGCTGCCACTCCCAGTTCTCCAGCCTCCTGACTCATCACCTCCGCCCTGCTCCTCCTGCTTGGCATATTCTGCTCTGACCGGATTAGGCTGAGATCAAGGCCATGTCTACCTGGAGGAGGACTTGAAACACTAGGCCCATTGTTGTTCCCCTTGCAATTGATCTAGACTGCAGAGCTGTGAAGCCTTACAGCCAGGTGGGCCAGGGGTGATTCCAGCCTCACCCTCTAGTCCCCTAGCCCCCAGCCAGGTCCCAGTTCCCCTGACTCCTCTAGGGCCACACCGCTCATTTCCAAGCCTGCTGAAGCGCTCCTATCAAAGGGCACGGGAACAGTGGCACACTCTGAGTGTTTCATCTTCAGCCCTCGTCTGAAGTTCCTGGGAGAGTTACCTTGTCAGCTCTGCAGACTTTCAGAGCCCAGCGAGCCTCAAATGATTTCTGCAGGCTATCTCTCTGCTTTGCCCCTACCCTCGACCCTTCAGCTGAGAACGGTACCCGAGTCAAGCAGCATGAAGTAGGTAAGGCTCCACCCACCAATTCAGGGCTTTAAGCCAATCCAGGTTCATCGTGAGTGAAGAAAACAAATGATCACACTTAAAAGTAGTTAAGATTCCGGACAAGTGAAAAGCGCGAGACACACTGAAATGTCCATGAATGAAATGTGTTCTCCCCAGCGGCCCCAGCTAAAACCCGAAGCCTCTCTGAGACCAAACACAGTCCCTAAACCCATCAACTGGTGGCCAAAGAGCCAGGAAGTGACCAGACGGATGGCTGCTGGTGGTAACCAAGGGACACACCACGCTCATGAATTCTCACCTTCTGGCCTTCAGATGGAACCATCTTTCCCGAAGTTTCAACCTTCTTATGACACAGCCTACTCTCAGGCTACAACTAACGAGCCAAAGACACAGAGGCAGGAGTTAGAAGGTCCGAGTTCACTCCCAGCTAAAGGTGCTGCCAGCTATCTCTGGAGCAGAGCTCAGAATCCGTGTTTTCCTCCTCCACGGGTACAGGGATCAGGCCCGTGTCTCAGGTACCCTTCCCTCAGGGCATCACTTCTGAGACCCAGGGAAACTCACTGGGGTGGGGAAGGTGTCTACCCCAGGCTCCGTATTTGATTCCAAGCAGATGAAAAGAAGAAGCAATCAGAAGAAAAACAATTAGTTTTCCATGACCTACCACTGGGAATTAAAATAATTAAAAATGTGAAGGTTGCTGGCAAGTAGTTAAGTCAAGCTGGGCTCAGGCAGGCAGGAGGGGGTCCCACCACCACCCCATTGCTTTCCTCCCACTGGGTAACAACTCTGTTTCAGCCTGCGGATGGGTGTGTGCCTTGGGCTCTCTGGCAGAAGCCCCAACTTGGGGCCCAGGTGGGGTTTGGGGCAGTACCCTGAAGCCTGGGCACAGCCACAGGTGCCCGGAAGACATTCCTATTCACTGCGTCCAAGTGTAGAGGGGTTGTTCACACAGCTATGAGTTGTTCTTTGAAGACGCAAATAAGCTTCTGATAAAGGTGGCAGCCAGAGGTGCTTGGTGACCTGTTGTTTGCAGGAAAATGGGGTTTTATGAATCTCATGGTAATTCCGTGAAGAAGGGTGCCACCTTGAGAAACAGATTCAGGAGAACTTCCCTGAAAAGTGGGGCTTCTAGGCCTGCTGAGGTTCTCTTGAGACTTACAGAGGAGGAGAAGGAGAGCAGCCACTCTCAGTCAGGAGAGAGGGGCTTACTTCTAGAGCCACCCTCTCCAGCCGACTAGAAAGGGCCACGGGCAGTGGGCCAAGCTCGAGCCATGTTCTGACGCAGAGCCACGGGAGACGTGGCCGCTGCGCGAGCTGAGTGCACCACTCTCCTGGCGTGGCCACACTGCCTGCCTTTGATCTGCCTGAGAGGAATGAGGCAGGAGATAACAAAGAGGAAGAAAGGAGAACAGATGACAGCCCCTAACACATGGTACCTGCTCTTCAGTGACTATTTACCACACCGAATCAGGTGTGGGGTGGGGGGTGGGGGATTGCTCCAGGGGACGAGGACTAGGGGCAGCAAAGCACTGGAAGAAAAACTATCCCGAAAAATGAACACACGTTCTGGAAACTCTGCGCAGGGCATCCCGCGAAGGCTGCCTTCTGCAGGCTATAAGAAACAGGAAGAGTAAAGGCTCAGAGCTGGACCTGAGCTGGCATGACTAGCTGTGTGAGCCCAGGAAAGTCACCCTCTCGGAACCCCTTGTGTCCTCTCTCTTACTGGAGTTTTGTGAGGACCAACGTCTGTGTTCGGAAGTGAAGACTGCAAGCCTGCAACTCGCCGTGCAAGTGTGGGTCAGCATCTTCACAGGAAAGGGCTGACAGCACAGGCAGCTGCTGCCTTTAGAAGGGCCTGCTTGCAAGGCTGGCCCTTGGCTCACATCTGGGCACTCGGCTCTTAAGAGAGAACCTGGTCAGCGGTAAGCTGGGCCAAGACTGTGCAGATAATGTACGGTGTATGCCAGACACCTGCTTTCCTGCTAGGAGTCTGCAGCTTCACTGTGTGTAAAGCAGATGGTGCCTGCGTCACCAGTCAAAATCTTGGATGTTGAGTCTCTAATGGGTTTCCTTAGGCAAAATTATCACACACGGGTTGCTCTGTTTCTGTAACAATCATAGCTCTGCGTACAACTACATGCTCCACTCTGAGCCCTCCGAGTCCATTCAGGAACTCTCTGACTGTGGGGGCGGTCTTGCCCTCCACCAGTGAAGTATCAATATTACATATCTGCACCCAGCATGAACCAATAGAGAGCCTCATGCATTTCAAGAAGGCTCTCTGTCGCCCCTGCTGGCTGGAAGAGGGAGTTACAGGTAGAAGATGAGACGGGGATGGCAGCTGGGTGAAAAGCCCCAGGCCTTCGAAAGGGAGGTGGAGAGAAGGAACACTCTGGAAAGCCCAGGGAAGGTGTAATGACTGGGTGCTTGCTCTATTCTCATTACCTAACTTCCTCCTCCTCACCCCAGGATCACCATCCCCATTCTTCAGAGCACGAGATTTAGGCACAGAGGGGCTGGAAAGCCAGCCTGAGGTCACACGGCTGGCGGAGAAGGCCGTGACGAGGCCGGCCGGCTGGCTGGCTGCTGAGGGTGCAGGGTCTTTGCTCTTCCCTGCGCCCACGCAGCTTGCCCGGCTGGCACCCCCTCAGCCTGCGAGATGCTTGGCTGGTCCTTGTCCCCGCTCTGCCGAGTGAGTCACTGAGTTTTCTGCAAAGCTAGAGCTGGACGACCACGGGGCCTTATAGCGCAGATGAGTCTTGTGAGGCGTAAATGATGATTTTTCAAAGCTCAGGGACACCCGTCATTTCCTGTGACTCGTACTACCGTGTGCTGGACGGCCTGGCAGGCGCCCTCCTTTTTCAGACGAGGAAAATGAGGCCTGGCTTGGCTGATCAGCACAAAGGCAGGCCCTAAGCCCAGGCCTCCTCCTGCATTTCCTGGGGCCTGGCACAGCAGAGAACTCGGCACCTACCTGCTGGCCTGATAAAGGATGATTAAATACAAAACAAAAGTGGGCTCAGCAGGAAACCAGAGGTTCATCCTCTGAACCAGAGGTTCATTCTCTGAATCTTAGCTTTTAAATCGCTTTTCTTTAAAACCACGTGCAGAGTACTGACCAGTCAACAAAGAACTCCAAGTAACCTTCGTTTGGTTTCTCCAGCTTCGGCGTCCCCATTTCTGCCTTCACGCCCACCAAGATGTCGGTGTGACCCTGTGGGCACAAGCAAGAGGGGGCCTCACTCGGGGAAGACAGCCTGCCACCCAACCACGCCCTTGGCTCCCAGACACACGCCTCTGGGGACTCTCTTAGGATCAGTGCTGGGACTTGAAACGGGGCCCTTTAAGGAGAGGCGTCCTTCAGATCTACACAGACCCCCTCCCAGAGTTGGCTCTGGGTCTTATGTTTCCCCTGGAACAAAATGCACCCTGAAAGCCCAGAGGGGCTGGCTCCCGAGAGCTGACCCATTCCTCAACATCATATAAACTGTGGGCCCAGCACTCACCAGCTTGACCCTGGCAGACCCACTGGTGTTGGACACCACGTCGGTCTCCACTTGGACACATCGGTAGTCTTCACAGCCGCGGCCGTCCACACGGAGGTCTTCCTGGGTGCAACAACCAACATCCTGAGGCTGTGGGCCTAAACCTCCAAGAGGCTCCTCAACTGACTCCCTCCTCCCTCACTAGAGAAATAGGTGGTACAACAGCTCCTTTTAGGGATTCGTCCAGAAATCCTGTCCTGAGAGCTGATAAATTACTGTCTTACATGTGAGGAAACGGAGACTCAGAGAAGTTAAGCGACTTGTGTTCAAGATCCCATGGCTAGGGAGAGCAAAGCTCAGATTCCCATCTAGGTCCAAACTATATACCACCATCCGGAACAGGTACACACAAAATCCGATCAAGAGACATGATAAATAAGAGCTGTTTCTTTCCAAATCTGCAATTCTGAAGCCACAAGAAACACGGATTGTCAGTTACAAGTTCACCTGTCTCAGCGTGTAGCCCTCCTACCCCCTAAACTCAACCAGATCTACTCTGTAAATAGCTGGAAACAATCACACAGGCATTCTCTAGGACAAGGTCAGAGTTAGGCCCCGAGGCTGCTGGTCTGTAAGCCGCCCCACAGGAACCCAGCCATGCCTGTTCACAGGTATTCTCGCACACAACCGCAGAGCTGAGGGGCTGGGACAGAGACCACATGACCTGCAGCCCCCACATCAATACCACCTAGCCTTTCACCGGAAATGTCTGCCGACCCCTGCTGCACAGGACGGGCCTCAGGGTTGTCTACGCACTGCCTGGCTTTATCCCCAGTTATTTACTTCCTCAGTTATTTACTCTTATCTGTATAACCCATAGATAACCATTTTATGTTGTGGCTTACTCCTAGCATTTAATCTTGTTGCTCAACGAGTTCCAGATTTCATCACTGGGAGCTCCCAAGGCTTGGTTCCTGCACTCTCTCAACACGCCTCAGATCTCTTCAGAGCACTTCTTTACTTCTGATAACATGAGGAGTTCCAGCCTCTGGGATTTTCCCTGCCCCAGCCCCGGGATCAGCCCATTTCCTAAGGAGCCCTGGTTCCCTTTATGGGAGAATGATACTCAAAAACCAAGATGTGGGAGCTAAGCAGATTCACTGCTACTGCTTCTAGATCTTCTCAGTAGAACAGAGCCAGAAAAAAACATGTGTGTACTAACCCACGCATACACACATACCTTTATTTATGTGGATTCTCAATCCACATGCGGGTTAAAGAGCCCCGTGTCCACCTGAGAGCTGGTTCCAACCTTCCTCCCTGTCTTACCTGTAACTTCCCTCAGGGAGAAACCTGGCTCTCATTATCTACAGTGTGGTTGTGAAGTCTCGGAATACACGTAGTTTCAGAATTGTTACTGCCATACCCCTATGAGAAACAAATTTACTAATACAGCACTTGTGTAGATTTCTTTTTGACTTTAGCCTGACATGTTGTTGTTCAGTCGCTCAGTTCTGTCGGACGCTTTGCAGCCCCATGGACTGCAGCATGCCAGGCTTCCCTGTTCTTCATCATCTCCCGTAACTTGTCCATTGAGTCGGCGATGCCATCCACCCACCTCATCCTCTGTTGCCCCCTTCTCCTCCTGCCTACATAACCCACTCAAAATACCTTCTCCAGTTGTCCTCCCTGTGCCTCTGTTACTCACTTGCACCCCTTTCAGGTTCAATTATAACTGTCGATGTTCCATTTTGAGTCCGCCACATCCTGGCTACTTTTAATTCCTATTTACCTTTGGGCCAGGTGGCCTATCACTAGGGTTCTCTAGGAGTCCCTGCTCTCAGGAGAGGTGCGGTCAGACAAACGCCCCTGTCCGCTCATCCCTAGTTCATGCTCCCCTCTTCCTACTTCCTCCCACCCACTCCATCTCTTTAGCTCCTGGTCCATCATTCTTGTATTTTCTTTGCACAAATGAACCTTTACATGAGTATTCTTAATATCCTTTTCTTTCTTATACAAAAGATAGCATACTACAGATTC
The DNA here is from genome assembly GCA_006408675.1 of Madoqua kirkii. Lineage (NCBI taxonomy): Eukaryota > Metazoa > Chordata > Mammalia > Artiodactyla > Bovidae > Madoqua > Madoqua kirkii. The sequence goes on from SJYC01094623.1 coordinate 15,732, forward strand.
TTTGTTACATTTTGCTTCTTTTTAAACATTAATGCCTGTGCAGGAAACCACTACACATCAGCTCATACAGACTGTTCTCATTCCTTGTAAACTTTTTTCCTGAAAGCTCTTTCTTTCAGAAAAAGAATCATCACCTTATTAGATTCTCAAAGAGGTTAATGCTCCTCAAAATGTTAAAAAACAAGCACAAAAAAAGTCCGAAACAAAAAAGCAAACCACTGTTCTAAAGTATGTAACTATCAGAAACTTATCTTTAAACTGCTTGACTAACTGCAATCTGACTTTTTTTATTTTGAGAAATTAAAATACAGAAAAGGAAAACACTGCCTGCTCCCGCCACACAGTACCAACTACTACCATCTGTCGTTTTTGTTTCAGCTCTTTCGCTCTTTCAACTCCTATTAAAGGAGAGAAAATAAACAATCCTAAATCAGGCCCTGCCACTCCCAGCCGTCCTCTCCTTGGAGGCAACCCCTACCTGGAGTCTGGGGAGAGGGGCTCTTAAAAAGCAACAGAATTTCATGTCTAGGAGAATGAGTCTCCTGAACTGTGTAGAGAGATCTCTCTTCACTGGAGGATTCAAAACTATTTAACTGTGTCTCTTTACAACCCCACCTATCCCATCCACCCCCATCCACATGAAGATGTCCTAGGTCCACCTCTGCTTGCTCCATCCCTAAGGTATGCATGCGTGCACGCTAAGTCTCTTCAGTCGTGTCCGACTCTTTGAGACACTATGGACCATAGCTCACGAGGCTCCTCTGTTCATGGAATTCTCCAGGCAAGAATACTGGAGTGGATTGCCATGTACTCCCCAAGGGGATCGTCTACTGAACCCGCATCTCATCTCTTACGTCTCCTGCATTGCAAGCAGGTTCTTTACCACTAGGGCCACCTGGGAAGCCCATCCCCAAGGTATATCCTGATGGAAAGTAAAAATCTGGCTCAGAAACATTTACATTGAGTCTTTGGTAGGTTATATGTATGGCACAAGTGTGAGCATCATTAGGGCCTTAGTCATGGACTCCAGGCCTGGTCCTGCCACTGACTCGCCGCTTGACCTCAAAGGTGCTTCTCTGATTCTATGGATGTACACATGAAAAGAACCACCGCTGTTTGCAAGAACTGAAACAGCAGCTACTGTTTAATGTATATTTACTATCTACCAGGCTTCTCCGCTGGCTCAGTGGTAAAGAATCTGCTGGCAATGCAGGAGATATGTAGGAGACGTGAGTTCGATCCCTGGATTGGGAAGATCCCCTGGAGTAAGAAATGGCAACCCACTCCAGTATTCTTGCCTGAAAAATCCATGGACAGAGGAGCCTGGCAGGCTACAGTTCCTGCGGGTAGAAAAGAATCAGACACAACTGAGAGACTAAACAAGAAAAAAAGTACTATCTATCAGATAATGTGTTAGGAAATCCATACATGTTAATGTGTCGAACCCTCACAATAACCCTGGAATGTAAGATTTTTCATTCCATTCTACAAACGAGGATCAGGGTGAGAGATGCTAAATGGCCCAAGGTCAGAGCCAGTCAATAGCACTTGAATTCCAAGCCAGGGCTCTTAACCCCGCTTCCTTCCGCAGTCTCCTATCTTCCAAAGGGTCTCCCCATTGGCAGGTCAGGCAGCACAGACGAGAACGAGGACGAGTCCTGCGAGGACGCGGACGGGCTGGCTGGGCACTGCCTGGCCCTAGAGAGGATGCTAACGACTATGGAAGCAGCCACAGGGCCTCCAGCTATGCTTTAGATTACCATCCGCTCTGGAAAGATCTAATCAGAACCCTTAGAAATGAGAAGGGATGTCAGGAAACTGGGCCACCAGGGTTTCTCTTTCCTTCCCTTAAACCACTCTCTGAGCCCTCTTCCCTCAGCTGGGAAGGCCTGGGAGACACGTAAGAGATAAACAAGCAAGCTACAAATTTCCCTTTCCAGGGATGCATATTGTTGTTGTTGTCCATCAAAAAAAAAGCACACGAAAGGAGAAAAACAAACAAAACCTATGAATCACTGCACACAGGACTTTTTCAAAATCCACTTTTTCCCATAAAAGACTCTAGGACTTGCCCAAACCTGGCAATCTGGCCTGGATCAGAGCTTGACACTCTACCACAATTTTTTATCCACCTGCAGTACTCAAACAAAGGAACCAATCCATGTGTGAACATTTAAACACTGGCGGCCTTGAAGTGAAAGCTCCATCTAAAAAATCAACAGAGGTATCTACAGGTGACTGACCACACCAGGGAGCGGAGGAGCCTTGTCCTCAGGGGACAGGGGACTGAGCACCTTTCCAGGTACAGGCCTTCTGAATGCTAGGATGACACAACTGAGAGACTAAACAAGAAAAAAAGTACTATCTATCAGATAATGTGTTAGGAAATCCATACATGTTAATGTGTCGAACCCTCACAATAACCCTGGAATGTAAGATTTTTCATTCCATTCTACAAACGAGGATCAGGGTGAGAGATGCTAAATGGCCCAAGGTCAGAGCCAGTCAATAGCACTTGAATTCCAAGCCAGGGCTCTTAACCCCGCTTCCTTCCGCAGTCTCCTATCTTCCAAAGGGTCTCCCCATTGGCAGGTCAGGCAGCACAGACGAGAACGAGGACGAGTCCTGCGAGGACGCGGACGGGCTGGCTGGGCACCGCCTGGCCCTAGAGAGGATGCTAACGACTATGGAAGCAGCCACAGGGCCTCCGCTATGCTTTAGATTACCATCCGCTCTGGAAAGATCTAATCAGAACCCTTAGAAATGAGAAGGGATGTCAGGAAACTGGGCCACCAGGGTTTCTCTTTCCTTCCCTTAAACCACTCTCTGAGCCCTCTTCCCTCAGCTGGGAAGGCCTGGGAGACACGTAAGAGATAAACAAGCAAGCTACAAATTTCCCTTTCCAGGGATGCATATTGTTGTTGTTGTCCATCAAAAAAAAAGCACACGAAAGGAGAAAAACAAACAAAACCTATGAATCACTGCACATAGGACTTTTTCAAAATCCACTTTTTCCCATAAAAGACTCTAGGACTTGCCCAAACCTGGCAATCTGGCCTGGATCAGAGCTTGACACTCTACCACAATTTTTTATCCACCTGCAGTACTCAAACAAAGGAACCAATCCATGTGTGAACATTTAAACACTGGCGGCCTTGAAGTGAAAGCTCCATCTAAAAAATCAACAGAGGTATCTACAGGTGACTGACCACACCAGGGAGCGGAGGAGCCTTGTCCTCAGGGGACAGGGGACTGAGCACCTTTCCAGGTACAGGCCTTCTGAATGCTAGGATGGGTGCTGGTGACTCAAGCTGTTCACTGTGTGACTGCAACAACCCCGCTGGTTGGGTGTGAGACAGAATCACCTTCAACCTGTATTTAAAACTCCACTGTTGCACACCAGCGTTGGGACCTTGAGCAGGTTAATTCCCGAACATCTCTGAGTCTGTCTCTTTGTGCAGAAGAGGAAATAACCCTGAACCTGCAAAGTTAGAGGAAACTCTCCTGCACAAGGCAGCTCATAGGATTCCCTGCTCAGGATCTCCTTCTGCCTCTGGCTACATGTATTAACCCACTGACTCCTTAAAAACAACCCAGAGAGAGGTTACCAATGAGGACACTGAGGCGCCAGGTTTAACTCCTGTTTGACACAGGACAGATGACCCAGCCCAGAGTTGCTATTCCTCACACCCAGGTAACCCAGTCCTGCTCCCTAATAGCAGCTGGCAGTCGGCTCTTTAGTCCAACACATGAAGTGGTCCTCTAAGGTGATGTTAGTAACCCCTCACTACCTGGCAGAGATACCATTTTGCCAGCAAAGGTCAGTCTAGTCAAAGCTTAAGGTTTTTCCAGTAGTCATGTATGGATGTGAGAGCTGAACCATAAAGAAGGCTGAGCACTGAAGAACTGATGCCTTCTAATCATGTTGGAGGAGACTCTTGGAGGGTCCCTTGGAGTACAAGGAGATCGAACCAGTTAACCCTGAAGGAAATCAACCCTGAATATTCATTTGAAAGACTCATACTAAAGTTCCAGTACTTTGGCCACCTGATGTGAACAGCCAACTCACTGGAAAAGCCCCTGATGCTGGGAAAGATTGAGGGCAGGAGGAGAAGGGGCTGACAGACAATGAGACGGTTGGATGGCATCACTGAGTCGATGAACATGAACTTGGGCAGACTCCGGGAGGTGGTGAAGGACAGGGAAGCTGGGTGTGCTGCAGTCCATGGGGTCACAAAGAGTCGGCTGTGACTGAGCAACTGAACCACAGAGCGCAGAGCTCACTGGAGGAGAAGGGAGACCAGAGGGCCTCCCCTACTAGGAAGCCACCCCACTTTAGAAGGAGCCCGGCTCTGCAGGCCCAGGCCCAAAAGCCAGCAGGCAAACCAGATGTCCTCGTTCCACTCTCCAAGCCTGCTGGGTGGACCCGCATTCCTTTAGGATGGGATGCTGTTTGCCTTGCAAAGCTGCAAAGCGCCTGACCCAAAGGCACGCAGGCCAGAAAGTGGCCAGCTCTCTGGGGCCTGAAACTGATTCTCTCCTTAGAATCTGATCTCTGATCTGGGAAATACTTGGCAGGGAAAGAGAGTTAAAGAGGAGCTGATAGGTCATGATGTGGAGGGACGCTGGAGAGGCCTCACAGAAGTAAAGATGGGCGGATGGCGTGTACCCAGGTGGAGGGCAGCCTGACAGTAAGTGGCTGCGGAGAAGGGAGACACTTCAGCAGAGAGAAGTAGGGGTGTCACCAGAGACATAAAGGCAGGCAGAGTCACACAGACACTCGATCCATGCTGGGGCCCCAGAGAGGCAGTGTCCAGGAGCTGCCTAGAGACGGCTACACCCAACAATTTAACCACCTCTCAGTTCAGTTCAGTTACTCAGTTATGTCCAACTCTTTGCAACTCAATCTCCCCAAATAAAATGAGCTTAAATTTCAACAGCCACAGGCTGAAGCCTTCATGGGGTCACTGTGAAGGCTGCAAATACAGTACGGATGGTTCTGGACGAAGCCACACTTCTGATGGGAAAATCTCAACTTGGCCCAGCGTCTCTTCAGGGCTGAGCGCACACCAGGTGGTCCATGTCCCCTTTCCTCGTCACTCTTCATGGTCCTGTTCTGTCCCCTAGACGGATGGATTCTCGTTTTACACAGGGGGAGCTAGCTTACTACACTCTTACTGTGAATGGTGGAGCCGGGAGGAGCCCTGCTCAGTCCACTCCAAGTCCTCATCCAAACAGAAGCTGCAGGCCACTGACCTTGTTAGGGGAAACACTGGCAGAAACCACCTGCCCTGGCCAGACCATTAAGGTTCCTATAGTAACCGTTTGCAGGAGATATGTTATCTTACAACAGGACGTCCTGGTAAGGAATGTGGAACTAATAAGCTACTGCTAACTAGAAGAATTTGGGAAAAGTCAAAAGGAGAGAGGGGATGCCAGTCCATATATACTACTAACGTCCCAGAATCTTCCTTGCTGGAATCCACCTTGGCTGAGTGATGTGTCGCCACCAGGAAGGATGCTGTGTTAGGACAACTGGCCGGAGGCAACCAGAAACTAACTTCATCACCGTGAAACCCAAGACTGCGGGCTGCATCGCAGAGCAGTTCTCCTGGGTTCCCTCACCCTGCTGCTATCCACTTGGGTGCCCCTTCCCAATAAAGTCTCTTGCTTTGTCAGCACGTGTGTCTCCTTGGACAATTCATTTCCAAGTGTTAGACAACAGCCTACTCGCTGGCCCTGACAGGGGTCCCCCTTTCTACAACCTCCTCAGGCAGAGGGGCAAAGATTTCTATAGCAGACGCCAGGCAGGCTGGACCAAGCCAGTGGCTGGTCCAAGGTCCAATGTCTAGTGACTGCATCAAAATCTCCCAACATTGATGAAAATACCCATTCTCAGGCTCCAGTCCCAGCCCCAGCCCCAGCCCCAGCTCCAAGGATTCTGATCCAGAAGGTCCAGGTAAAGCCCAGGAAGCTGTATTTTGTGAATAAAAGGCACTTCAAGGTTTCAGAATTACTGGGTTAAGACAGAGGTTAGCAATATCTTTCCACGGAGGAAGAAAGCACACATTTAGCCAGTTAAGCAAACCTGAAAAGAAGATTAAATGCTAATTCTGGAAATTCTGAAACCTGCCCCCCAATTCCTGAATATAAGCAGCAGCTTGGGTCTTCCCTTGTGGTCCAGTGGTTAAGACTCTGTGCTCCCAGTGCAGGGGGCGTGGGTTGGATCCTGGTCAGGGAACTAAAATCCCACAGGTCTCAACTAAAGATCTCACATGCTGCAACAAAGACTGACGATCCCTCAACTGAGACCCAGCACAGCCACATAAATAAAATACTTGAAAAACAAAACCAGTCAGATAAAAGTAAAACAAAAGCTGTACCAAAAAATGCTAACTAGGGTTCTAAAGAAGCTTAGAACCAATGTGGGAAAAACACTACCTAAAAAGGTAATAGTAATATATGTCCATATTCTATTTAAGGCCTAGAAAAATGGCGAGGGGGGTTTTCAGAACTTGCCCTCCCTGCTCCTGTCTTGCCGACATGCTTTCAGAAGACAGAGCAAAGAAAGCGAAGTGGAAGCAGTGGGCATTCTCCCTGGCTTTTATCTCTGGGTGCCTATTTTTAAAAAGGGAAAATAGCACAAGGCTTGCGTTGGGCTTTACAGTCAGATCTGGATTTATATCCCAGTTCCACTGGACAAAGAAAGGGTGGGGGGTTCCGGAAAAAGGGGAACCAGGCATGCATGGCTTTCTGGACACAAGGGAAGCCACTTTAGTCCTCAGCCTTTCTGTGATCTACGCCTGGCCACAGTGCTTGCCCTTGAACATGTCACGGTAATTAATCATCTTGAGGGAACTACAGAATTCAGGAAAAAATGGAAAAGCAATGAAGAAACAACAGTTCTCAGATAAAACGGAGCCCTAGTTTATCTTCAGTGGATATACTTAACAGTCTGATACAAACCTTTTGAGTTGTTCTGCAAGAACTCAGGGGCCCACTCAGCTGGAGGATGGTAACTCCAGGATAAGACCCCAAAGTGGTCACAACCTGAAGATGATGTTGCCCTTTTCTTCCCCTTGGTGAAATGAAGCAAAGTTAAAGTCGCTTATTCGTGCCTGACTCTTTATGACCCCATGGACCATATAGTCCATGGAATTCTCCAGGCCAGAATACTGAAGCCATTCCCTTCTCCAGGGAATCTTCCCAACCCAGGGATCGAACCCAGGTCTCCTGCACTGCAGGTGGATCATTTAGCAGCTGAGCCACCAGGGAAGCCGTCCCCTTGGTGACTCCAATCAACTAAAGCCTAGACTCCGCTGACCTCTACCTGAACTTTAGGCCACCTCCTCTGCTCAAGCCCCTTCATGACTATACACGTGCCCTTAGCCTGTTTTCCAGTTTTGCTATTGGTAGACATTGCTTCTGAAAAGATTCCCAGAGTCCCCTTGCTACTAAGTCGCTTCAGTCGTGTCCAACTCTGTGCGACCCCATAGATGGTAGCCCTCCAGGCTCCCCCGTCCCTGGGATGCTCCAGGCAAGTACAGTGGAGTGGGTTGTCATTTCCTTCTCCAGTGCGTGAAAGTGAGAGGTGAAAGTGAAGTCGCTCAGTCCTGTCAGACTTTTATCGACCTCATGGACTGCAGCCTACCAGCCTCCTCCACCCATGGGATTTTCCAGGCAAGAGTACTGGAGTGGGGTGCCGTTGCCTCCTCCGAGAGTCCCCTTACTTGATGCAATTAATAAATTCCTCCTTCTCCCATTCTCTGGCTTGGCTGTGGGTTTTGGTTCAACATCCAAGAGTCAACCCTGGAGAAGTGAGGGCTACCCACTCCAGTATTCTGGCCTGGAGAATTCCATGGACTGTATAGTCCTCGGGGTCGCAAAGAGTCAGACAGGACTGAGAGACTTTCAGGATCAAGAGCCAAACCCCAGCTTTCCGGTAATACCACCACACACTTACCTTATGACCTCAGACAGCTGACTTAACCTCTCTGAACTTAGTTCCTTACATGTAAAGCAGACAAAACACTCACCTTCAGGACTTAACAAAAATTCAATGAGATTAAAAACTATGACAAAGTTTGTACCTAACAAGAGAGACAGCTCAGCCTTCAAAGGCTGAGAGGGGATTTAACAGAATCAGGGACTGTCCACCGCGTCCTACCCGGGCTTGGAACCTTGTAGACCCGGAAAGATCCAAGCACGCATGCAGTCCTAAATGGATGCTCGCGCCTGGTCCCAAAGACGCCGGCACGGGCGGCTTTAGAGCTGCACATGCCGGCCGCACAGCGGTCTAGTCAAAGGTAGACCCAGCCTGCCGCAGTCTTTCCGGGCGAGCCGAGGCCCGGCATCGACCCGCAGGGCCAACGGAACCCGGAGGCCGGCGCCAGTACTGCCCGCTGCCGCTACCTGAACGCCATGCACAATGTACACCTTCTCCGCCTCGCTCAGCGCCACCGACGCCATGCTGCCGAGCCTCCCTCGCCGCTTGACGTCATCCGCCCGCGTCGCCCCCCGCCAGGCACGACACCCCCCCCCCCGCCACCAACCCCGGGCCCATGCGTCATCAGCCTGCGCGGCGGCCGCTCCTGCAGCTGCCGCCGCCACCACCACCGCCGGGGAGCTCGATGGGCTTCTCCTGCGCGCCGCCCTGTGACTGGCCGAGTCCAGGGAGCCGCGGCGCCTCGTGCCGGGGAGCCATCGCTGCAGCCCAGGGCCGGGGCCCGGGTCGGGGGCTGAAAGGGGAGCGACGACGGCAGCGGCAGCCGGAGCCCCACCGGGGGGGCCTGGGACTGGGGAACTGCCTCCGGCTTCACGGTCAGTCGGGTGAGGAAACTGGGATCGGGTGAGAAAGCTGGGGCGAGGCGACAGGCACGGGCCGGGACCGGAGCTCGAAGGACTAGCGGTGGAAGAGGCGTGAGGCGCAGTTTGCTCAGAGCTGGAGTTGAAGTGGCCGGTCGTGTGCGTGCGTGTGTGTGAAGAAACAGACCGACCCCAAGTGAGAGGTGGCGGACGTCGCGATTGGCCTGAGAGAGGCTGTCTCTTGGCTCTCCTTCCTGCCCTCATGTCTTGTATTCCTCTAGCCCATGGGATGGTGGGGAGGAAAGAAGCGATCAAGCCCTCTTCAGGTCGTTCTCGGTGATAAGGATCTGGGCCGGGAGTGAATACCCGTCTAGTCCCGAGACGTCTTCAACTGCACCCCAAGGATTCCCCCTTCCCCATGCCCCTGATGGTTGCCGGTGCTTTGTCCCAAAGAGAGTAGAGAGGAGAGTCCTGGTCAGCGCCGGCGGGGGCTTTGCGGGGCGCAGTGCCCCGGCGTCCCCGGCGCTTCTCGGTAGGGACGGAAAGCCCTGGCTTGACCGGGTGATCGCTGGGAACCGTGGACAAAAAAAGAAATGCCGGCCCGGTCGTGACCAGGTAGAAATATGGGCCTTGAATATCCAGAAAGGATACCTGCAAGGTGAACGTGGGGTCACTGAAGGAGCCCATTAAGGCGGGGTTGATAAGGCAGGAAACAGATTTTAAAGGGGCCACGTAGATAAATGGAGGAAAGTTAACCCCAAAGGATAGTAGCAACGAGGGGATCTGATGACTTTTCCAAGTGCCCCACTTTTGAGGAACCTCCCTGTTGTCAGAAGTGAAACTAACCCTTGACTACTTGATCCTCCAAAGAATGGTCAGTGTCTCAGATAGTAGCCTCAAAACAGTTTCACATATAACTCTTGGGAGCCTATTGTTGATGGGCTTTGTGCTAGCTTTGAGACACTGAGACAAGTGAAACACAGCTTCTGCCCAGAGAAGCTCCCAGGCAGAGGGAAGGCTCCAGACCCAGCATAAACGTGGTGGTGAAGAGCTGAGACAGTGGCACCAGTGAACATAGTGGGATAGGGAGGTGGTATACCCTCTGAAGAGCGTATGGAGAGGAAGTTCCTGCCCACATTCTGAAGCCCTAAACTGCCGAACCCCCAAATAAATCATGTCTTCTTAGTAGACTGGACCTTTCGTTGTTTCCCGTGTCTCTCTGTAACTCTCAGCAGGTGTACCTATAGGGAGGATGTCTTAGAGTGTTGAATTCTGCCCTCCACGAAACTCGGAGAGGTAAACCCAGAAGGGTTTCCTCCTTCATGAAAGTACAGGTGCCCCACCTGTTGGGACACATGCGCCTGGAGGCCTTTGTGTGATTGAACACCTCGATTCTAATGAGCACCTGGGTGATGAGATAACAGGGCGCTTCTGATGTTAGAAACGGTGTCTTGCGCTGGAGATCGCTCAGAAAGAAGAGACCCCGGGTGTGAAATTTTAATAGGTAGGATATCTAAGAGGATCGAGGGTTTAAAAAGTGGCAGCGAATAGATCAGAAAAGTCAGGGAAAGAAAATAATGAGTTTGGATACCATGGGATCATCTTTATGTAAAAATCTTTCAGTGTGTCTTTTAAACTATAGAACATACATTTGAAGTGTTTCCCAGATAAATGACTAAAGATTCTCTGCTGGAGAAGGCTTGGCAGTATTTGCTAAATAACATTACAAACAATGTCTGACATGTTAACCTAAATCGATATAAGAGATGCAATGTTCGTTTTAAATTTTCTGCTAAAACAATGACACCTTCACTAACTGTTTTACTTTAATGCAGCCAGAACATTTTTTATCACATTTGTTGTGATCATACATTAGATATTTCAAAACCCCATAAATTCAGAGTTCTTTTTGGTTTACTGAAGCAGTTCAAAGACTGTACGTTTGCCAGAAAATCTAAACACCAAGGATGGCATCTCATTCTATTAACCAGCTTGTTTTCCCATCACTGTCAGATTCTTTTGGGTGCATACTGATTTGTAGGTCCGTCTGTCCTAAATCTCTGTATTCTTATTAATTATATCTAATAATAATCGAAGCATAATAGTGCTTACTATCTGCCCAGCTCTGTTCCGAAACACTTCACAAAGAGTAACTGGTTCAGTCCTATTAATAATAGCCCTGTGAGGCAGGTGCTATTATCCTATTTTACAGATTGGGAAACTGAGGTACAGAGCCATTGTCTTGACCAAGGTCCCAGGTCACATAACTGGGAAGCAGTAGAGGCAGGATTTGAGAGCAGACGACCTCGCTTCCATACCTGCATTCCTACCCACCCCTTTAGGCAGGTGTCCCCTTTCATTTCATTCACCCGAGTATTTGAAGGAGGCCTGTGTTTCTGATGGGCTTCCCTTGTGGCTCAGCTGGTAAAGAATCCGCCTGCAATGCGGGGGATCTGGGTTCGATCCCTGGGTTGGGGAGATCTCCTGGGGAAGGGAAAGGCTACCCACTCCTGTCTTCTGGCCCGGAGAATTCCACGGACTGTATAGTCCATGGGGTCACAAGAGTTGGACACAACTGAACAACATTCACTTTCACACTTCACTTTATGTTTCTTGTAGGTTTCCCAGGTGGCTCAGGGTAAAGAATCCACCTGCAATGCAGGAGGTGCGGGTTCGATCCCTGGGTCGTGAAGAGCCCTTGGAGAAGGAAATAGCAGCCCACTCCAGTTTTCTTGCCTGGGAAACCCTATGGACAGAGGAGCCTGGTGGGCTACAGTCCATGGAGTCGAAAGAGAGTAAGACACGACTGAGCAGCTAAGCAACATATTTGTTATGGGAGTGGTAATGCCGTATAAGCTATAGTTAGTGTTAATTCCAAAAGCAAGGGTATGTTCCTTTCTCTAGGGCAATGTTGAGGGTGGTGCTTGTAGGAAGCCCCGGTGTCTGATTCAGCCAGCTCTTTTAGGTAAGGAGAAAGGTTACATACAGACCAAGTAGAGCTTAACTCAATGTAGGCGAGAGCCCTCAACAGCAGAGAAGGCCAGTGGATCTGGCAGAGAAGGCTGAGATAGGCGTGGAGACCCAGATTCCAGCCACGTGCTTATTCCCAGAATAAATATCTAAGAAGCTCTTCAAACAATGAGGAGGGATTTGTTTGCATGCCTGTGTATCCCTAGTGTTCCCGTGGGCCTGAAGTGATAAGGAAACTGCAAACACACACCTGCCCAAGAGAAGCTGAAGACTATTCTAACCGGGGAGCTCGGGCTCTTGAACTAGTACATGAACGAGACAATAAAATAAAGTGCTCACTTGAGACATATGGCAATTAGATGCGAGGCCTGCCGAGAATGAGGTGCTAATTGGGCAGGCCAGGCATCAAGGGCAACAGGTAAAGCGCTGCTGTTAGCCACTGGCAGCACAATAGCTTTACGGCTATGGAGGAAATCTGTCCCACCTAGCCTTGTTAATTACAGCAATAAAAGTCAGTTTAGGGGAGAGCTTGGGGCAGTGCTGAGTCCATGGGGCTGAAATTACAGAGAGCTCTTAAAAGAGAGCTCTTAAGATCTCAGCAAGGGAACACTTTATTCCTGGTCTTAAGCAGAGGAAGCCAAGTTTGGGGCCTTTTCCTTTGCATTCTTCCACTTAGCAAATCAGAGCACCAGGAAAGCAAAAGTGTGCTATTGCTGGGGACTGCCCGGGCAGACCAGTGGTCAAGACTTCGCCTTCTGCAGGAAATGCGAGCTCATATCCTTGGTCAGGGAGCTAGGATCCCGCATGCATTGTGGCCAAAAAACCAAGACATAAAAGAAACGGCACTGTGACAGATTCAATAATGACTTTTAAAAAATGGTCCACATCAAATGAATCTTTACCAAAAAAAAAAAAAAAAGAGCTATTGTTTTCTCTGTAGCTCCTTTAAACACTTTGCACTCGTCCTGCCTGTGCCTTGTCTTAAAGAACACTCAGTATAAATACCCTGCCACAGGCCAGCAGGTCTGTCTGTCTCGCTTTTGTAGAAACCATGCCTTGTGATTCCAGTGATAGGAAAATTGATGGCAATACACGGGTAAAGCGTATTCTACTGTAGAGGAAGGGTCTTCCTGTGTGTTTCATTTTAAGAGAACGGCAGGGTGCTTCCCATGTCTTTCATGAGGGCATGTAGTATGAGAAAGGGGCGCTCATGGGTCCTGATGAGCCTATCTAGAAACATTTAAATACACGTACATCCCGGTGGGCTACAGTCCATGGGGCCACAAAGAGTCAGACACGACTGAGCACTCTTAAACACACTCCTAAGTGTAACCATTCAGCTGTGTAGAGACTTGTTGATTGAACTCTTCCAATTTTCTGGTCAATTTGAGACCTGAATACCTCCTGTGCAGGGTCAGTGGTTCAAGTGCCCTTGGGTAGATTGGTTTCTCACCTTTGCGCAGTGGGCCTAGGGGGACAAGTGCAGCTGTGGCTGCGGTTCCCTTGCAGTAAGCTTGGACTTTGCTTTGTACAGAGCGTGCATTTCTAAGTCAAGAAGAGTAGCAGAGCATCTCCAAAGACGGGTTGGCTCGGAAGATAATGGTCTATGCTGGAGAGACTACTGGGCATCTCTTTCAGTGAGCCAGACCTTGCCACTAACTTCCTTTGTGACTTTGAGTAGGTCAAGCTCTCTAAACCTCATTTTACACAAAAATGACCTCTCTTAGCGGGTTATAGAAGTCCCAGTAGATCTTGGATTTACAGACATTTAAACATTGAAAAGTGGTCATGTTTAACTTTATATTTTAAGACTTTTCTTTAACCACTTTCTAATGTTTGATGTATTTTAATAGTGCTTTTCCCACTCCACACAACATTAAAGAACAAAGGAAGTGGTGATTACATGCCATATTTCACTGAAAAAATTAACATGCTCAGGAAAATTGCTAATGGTTGTTGGTGGGTTTCTTCCTGAATATTAACAAAGAATAGGGATAGGACGTTAAAGGACACTTTTGATAATTTCTTTAAAATCCAAGAAATTAACAAAGATGTTGAATTTGTTCCTGAGAACAGAGAAATCAGAATCTGAGCCCTGCAGCAGACCTTAGCAGTCAGCTCAGTCTTCCCTCTTACTTTACGGATAAGGAATCGGAGCCCATGGAGGGTAACTGTCTTACCCCAAATTGTGAGTTAGTGATGGGTAGGGTGCAGAGTAGAATTCTGGCCGCTTGACTCCAAACTGAGGCTTTATTCCGCTTTAGTCTGTCTCCAAAGCCCTCCAACAGTTCGTCATGGGGCAGGCAGGGGCGGTGGACATGTGAGGCCTTGCTTCCTCAGGCCAGACTCCTCCGAGGCCCTGCTCTTGCAGGGCTTACAGGACTTGGGGTGAGTGGAATCGGCAGGGGCCCTCCTTGAAGCCTGGCACAGTGATCACAGCTGGCTTTCCCTTCTCCTTCCTTAATTCGTCTTTCGGATCCCTCCAAGCACGTTGGCTTTTAGTCCCTAAAAAAGCCAAGTTGTTGCCTGGGTGATGTCACAGAGGCTGCATGTCTGCACATGGCACAATGTGGGGCTGGGTGCCATTTCCAGCACCCTCAGCTGGGACCCTTTGCTGGGTGCTCTCAGCCTAGCATGGGTGGGCTTTCCCCCCAGATAAGCAGCGTGCTGGAACTTGGCCCTCCTGGAAGTGTCCCCCAGCAGAAGCAGACTTTAGGGCCTCAATCTTAGGGTGACTCTGCTGGCTGAAGCTCCATAGTCCTCCTGCTCCCTCAGTTACAGCAGGACCAGCCTTCTGAACGTCGGTTGGTGTTCAGCCAAGGCCCCACCTTAGGGCCCAAAATGCTTACGTTCAGCTCTGTGGTCTGTGAACAGCGCTGCACGTGGCCCACGCGATAGTGCCGTCTCTGCCGTGACCATGTGTGGGCAAGAGATTGAAACTGTAAGTAACCAGGATGACTGGCAGAAACACCAGCACCCCTCCCCATTCTGGTTCTAGTTAATGGGCAATGTTACAATCGCAGAGAGCAGTTAACGGTAGGCTCTGGAATGAGAACAGGCTTGGGGGTGTATCCTGTCTCCGCTGCTTCCTAGCAGTGTTTTTCTTGTTTCATCGCTCGGTTCATGTCCAGCTCTTTGCGACCCCATGGCCTGTAGCCTGCCAGGCTCCTCTGTCCATGGAACTTCCCAGCAGTGTGAACATAGGCTAATCTTCCCTAAAAGAGGGTGGGAAAGTGCGTGCCTATCGTACAAGGTAGGACGGCAGGCTCGAGCAGGCTGAGGCGTGTCCCGCATACAGCCCAGTAGGTGAGACCTTCAGTGAGAGTCAGGGCCCTGCTCCGCTTTCCACTTGGCCTGTGCTGGGGCAGCAGCCAAGCCAGATGCCCATCTCGGAACCCGCCCTGACAGAGGCCAAGGGCAGGTCAGTGTCAAGTGAGACCATTCACCTGATTTCAGAGGGTTCCACATACTTAGAGAGTGTCAAACTGGCTGACATATTAATTGGCTGGCGAAATCAGTAAGATGCTTTTGCTTTTTAAAGGTGTTCCCTGCTGGGTTGCAGACTTCCTGGAAGGAGGGGTTATCGGAGGGTGATGGCGGCAGAAGCAACCGGTAGATGGTGTTTAGTCGCTCAGTTGTGTCTGACTCTCTGCGACCCCGTGGACCATAGCCCGCCAGACTCCTCTGTCCATGGGATTTCCCAGGCAAGAATGCCAGAGCGGGTTGCCATTTCCTTCTCCAGAGGATCTTCCCAACCCAGGGATAGAACCCGCATTGGCAGATAGATTCTTCACCTCTGAGCCTCCAGGGAAGCCCCATCAGTCGGTATCATCCATGTGACCTAGAAAGGAAGCTAGCCACCTCTCTAAGTGTTTTATGGAAACCAGCTGACGCCCTGAGCTTCGTTTCTTTATCCATCTGTAGAGGAGCCTGGGCTAGGGTCTGGAAGGGGTCAGCCAGTCCCAGCAGTCTCTTCCTGAAAGGCCGTGGATTTGCGGCCTGGGTGCTGTGCGCCATTCAAGAGACAGCCCATTGGCAGTGAAATGACTCACAGGAGAAAGAAGGCTCCTTTTTTTTTTTTTTCTTTTTAACAGCATTATAAGCTCCTAGGAGTGGAAGGAAAGTCTGCTTAGGGTCCATTTCTCAGGTTCTTAAAAGAGAGCCACAAAGTTTAGAAAATTGGTTGTCTGCAGTCGCTTGAAAGATAACATTAAAGCTAAGTTTCATTTAATGCAGTGACCTCTCCTTAGCACCATGAAATGTGTGCGAGGGAGTAGGAAGCAAGACTCCTGTATTCTGCTTGGTCATTCTCCTGGCCCCCTCTTGCAAAAATCAAGAAGAAAGAGAGAGAGAGAAAGGGAAGGCAGCCACATACCGTTTTCAGAATATTGTCTATGGAGGCAGGCAGAGCTGGTCTTGGATCCTGGTTTTCTCTGACCTGGGGAATATTATTAAAAGCCTCTCCACTCCCCTCTCCGTCTCTATGATGACCAATAAAAGCGACTGTGCTAGGCTGGCATGCGCGCCGAGAGCTGCCGCTTTGTGTGCCTCCTCGATCTTGACGTGCGCGGTTACCATTGGTGCCCACCGCCATTCTCCATCTGAAAGCAGAAGGATTTGACTAAAATCTATTAGATAGTCTTTATGGTTCTTCCCCACTCTGCAGTTCTGACTCAGATAGCGATTGTTTTTACCAGTTGATCTTATGCGTGGTCTTAATACTTTTCTCATCTTGGCAACATATAATACAACATGCCCATAAAAAACAGTGAGTGTGTTACCCAAATGAAGGGTAGTTTCTGCTGATTCCCAGCGTATCTGACATGGATTGTGTGTGTGTGTGTGTGTGTGTGTGTGTGT